>MU266431.1:0-93706 GCA_021014945.1 Leucogyrophana mollusca | reverse complement strand
CCACTCACCTGTACCTTGCATCGACAACGCTGCCAGATGCTACCACCACCCACAGCCACCTTTCACGACACCTCCACAGGCTGGACTGTGATCTCCCGCAACACGCCCAATCACGGTCACTGAGTGGGGCGCAAGGCGGAGTGTGCACAGTGTCCTATGTGTCCTCCGCCACTGCACGTCTATCGTGTCACCTGGTAAAAAAAGTCAATTATGTAAGAAAGTAGTATACATGTATTTTACAGTAGCCTGTTTGCAGTAATAACAAACAAGATAGTGGAATTTCGAGGGGAGGAACATAGTGCCAACGCTTTGAAGGTAAATGTCCTCGGAAAAAACATAACAGTGACGAGGACTTGAAGCTCATTGTTGGCAAATACTTGCCCGGAGTCCTTGGGGTCACTGGCCACAATATCACGGCATGCGCTCGGACTTCAAAGAAGCACGATTTTTGGGAACCGAAAAACTTCGGAGTAGTAACAGGGGACTAGGGACTCTGAAGACGCGTCGCGACTGAGTATGTACTTAAGTACCGTATCCCTCTAAACATTTTCCACCCTCACCACAATCCATATCCTCTCATTCAGTCTAGTTCATCATGGGCATCGCCTGGTCTATCCTCCAAGAAGTGTTTCCTCCGGCACCGAAATTTACCACTGATGACATTCCAGACATGTCTGGTAAAGTAGTCTTTGTCACCGGCGCGAACGCAGGCATTGGCAAGGAAACTGCGAGGGTATGCCATATGCTACCCACCCACGTTGACGCGTCCGATCACGAGACTGACGCGTCTTTTAGGTACTGCTAACAAATAGGGTATAGCACGGGTATGGTACACACCGCGGGTATGGAGGTGACGGGTACGGCGGGTACGGGTACGGTGTAAGAAATCCGTACCCGCGCCCACACCGCGCACCGTGAACGCGGTGTACGGGTATGCACGGGTATGTCCGACATTTTCGGCTCCACTGGTCTACTTCGTTTTCGACACCTTCTCTTCTAACTGTCATTCTCACTTGCCCATCAAACTCGCGTCGTGATTTGCGGCTTCAGACCAGGGCCACTTCGTTTCTGCTTGTTAATGTTGTATCTTCTTTTAATGATACCCATATCCCCTATACAATTGGTCACGAATGTGATTTATGAGGCTCAAGATAAAACTTGGAAGAAGGTACGAGACTTGTATTCTTCTGGTGGAGCGTCTCAGCGACAAAAGTGTACTGATGAAATCTTGGCAGGTCGGTGCTATAAACGCAGCCTCCATGAACATTGAAGGTAACAACTCTCGCTTGTATCCGGCGATTTTCTCGGTTTCCTCTGTCTCGGCTCATGGATCTGCTGTGATTCAATCGCACTGGATGACCTTGTCAAGGTTGTGAAGTCGAAGAAGAGGAGGCGGTGAGCTGAATAAGTTGAGTAGGATTGTTATCCTACACGTAGAACTGTAAAATTGTCCTCTTTATCAGTTGTTCTTTGGACCCCGCCCGCGGGTATTTGCGACACCGCGGGTACCCCATCATACCGCGGGTCGCACGGGTCGGTGTATACCCGCAACCCGTAAGGGTACGGTGTTGGCGGGTACGGGTACGGTGTCAAATTTCCGACCCGCGGTGTCACCCGTGCTATACCCTACTAACAAAGAACGCGAAGGTTTGGATTGCTGCAAGGGATAAGGCAAAAGGAGAGGCTGCTGTGAAGGAGCTCAAGGAACGCACTGGAAATGATGCGCACCTCCTCTTAATGAACCTGGCCAATCTCAAGTCCATCAAGGCGGCGGCAGAAGAGTTTCTTAGGTAGGTCGGAACCCGCCCGAGCCCTTTTGAATGCAAGAACGCTCCTAATCGTTCGCTCAAGCAAGGAGACGCGGCTTGACGTGTTATTTAATAACGCGTATGTTTACTTATCCTTTTCCCCTAACGACCTGTCCCAACTTGGAGTTTCGCAGTGGAGTAATGACCCCTCCTGTGGACATGCTGACCGACGATGGATACGACCTGCAATTCGGCACGAATGTCCTTGGTGGGTCATCCCTTACCCAAGCCGTTTTTTCCTGTTTTCTAACGAAGAAATGATAGGCCATTTCTACTTTACGAAGTTGCTGATGCCACTCCTCCTCGCAACTGCAAAGATATCCCCCGACGGTGCGGCACGCGTCGTCAACACGTCATCAAATGCCCATTGGTTTGGCGGGTTCAACTTTGACACTTTCAAAGATGGGCCTGCGAGGCGGAAGATGAGCGCCTTCCAGCTATATGGCCAGAGTAAAACAGTGAGTTTACTTACAAGTTCCTGTGTCCGTATTGAAGCGTCGAGATCAAAGGGCAACATCATACTCTCCGCGGAACTGAAGAGACGGTATGGGGACCAGGGTCTTGTATCGACATCTCTCAACCCAGGTCAGTTTATCTGGCCAAATACGGGTGGCGCCGGCAGCTCATAGCTATAATCCACGCAGGCGGCATTAAAACCGAACTCCTCCGCCATACTACTACATTCTCTCAGTGGATTGGGGTGCGCCTACCTGAACTTGAGCGCTAGACAGCGCCAGGGCACTTACTTTTTGTTACAGAATATGATGTTTAAAGACGTCTCCTTTGGTGCCCTCACGCAGCTTTATGCCGGAACGACTCCAGACGGCGTGGCCCTCAACGGAATGGTTCGTCTTTCACTTAAATTTTCCACGTTGATGCACAAGCCGAACTTCTTATCATACAGTATCTCGTCCCTTGGGCGCGAATAGGTGTTTCCCTAGCCAATGATAGTCCACAGCTTGGACGAGAACTTTGGACCTGGCTGGAAGAGCAAGTCGAGAGCGTTTGAAATACGGGACACCCCGACATTTTATGGGGACGACAATATATGGAGTGTCTACGACATGGCGAGACGACTAATGAACATGAACATCGACGTGGCTTATAACTTATACTGACCCGGCACTCCCGAGCCATTTACATATGAAGCACGGTAACGGCGACTGTAACATACCAAACTACGTTATACTTGCTTTTCCCCACAAGCCCTCCAGATCATTGGGTGATCAGCCTCAGGCAGAAAGTCCAGGATCTCGCCATTCTGCGCTTTTGTCCGTCAGAGTCTGCAGATTTGTGTGTTGGAAATCCCCGGTGCCGCTTTGCCGACGCGGCTGCCTTTGAAGTCCGCTCGGCCCAACAAGTTCCAGAAACGGAATCAACCCCTGGCCACCACCACCATCTCCTCCGCCACCATTGACAACGTCGAGCGTCATTGACGTGCTCGCCAGCCCCCATTCTTCATACCCATCTCCCGCTCCTCCACCACTCCTCTATTACCCGGTCCCGTGAGTTCTCTTCCTTCGATGCAGAGGGGAATTTATGTATTGTTATGTATTATCTACTTTTACATCACTGCATAGTCACTTGACGGCGTCCCCGCCACCAACTGGCTTATATGTCAACAGGAACCGCAGAGACGCGTCGGTGCTGTGAGATTCAGAGCATTACAGTGCGTTTCGGAACGTTGTAGCGATCCGGAGTTTTTTCAGCCGAATTTTTTCCTTTGACTCCGAGCAAATTCCAGCCACCGCACCGCTGCTGCATGATCCCGCTAGCGCTGAATTGCGTGCCTGGTAGCTCGGCATCTCTCGGCACCACTAACCTCAGTTCGATGCCCGCTGCCAAAAATGGAGGTGCTACAATGTTCTGAAACGCACTGTAAGTGATGGTTGATCGCGAAAGAGAGAGAGCGAGAGCTGTTGGAGATCGTCGTAAGCTTGCACGGCCGCCAAGAGTGTCGCGAGGTCCATACTAGGGTGGTGTCCAGTGCACGGTGACTCGTCGCAAGCAATGTTTGACAGTCAGCCACCAGCCGTTTGTCGGCCATCGGCATGTTTTGTCTCCGCTCAGTCAGCCGTCGTGCCGAGCCTGGCCACGCATACTCGATCATGGAGCAAAAGCCGAAGTAGCCCGCCTATGTTCAATTCGACTCGGACTCGTTGGCGCGGAGACGCGAAATTGGCAAAGCGCAAACTGCTGTCTTTTGTTTGAGACTGGTCGATCTGCTCTCTCCATAGATCTGCGCTGCGCTCGCAGTTTTACTTTACAGGCAACGGGCATGCCAAGTTGACATCTGGGGAAGGGGTATGTCACGAACATAGACGCCGAGACGAGAACGGACTTACTCACTCGGGAGTCTGAATATGCCGTCGAACTTGAGGCACCTTGATTGGCTTGTGGCCGAAATGGGACGCAAGCCGCATACATTACACGAGAGAGGTGCTTGATCAGCTTCAGGTTGCGTGTGTGGCCGGCCGGCATCGGCAGCGGCACTACAGTGACGACTGGACCTGCTTTCAAATGATATCCTGCAGCTGAATAGTGTATGAACGGCGCGTTATAAAAGGAGGTTCGTTTCCCGCTCAACTTAAAGTTCTCATTCGACCCCTTTCTCCTATCAACCGTCAGTTCACCAAAAGGCCACATCAACATGGGCGCCTGGTTATCACTCATCACGGATTTGTTTCCCCCAGCAACTCAATTCACTGCAGATGATGTTCCAGACATGACCGGGAAGGTGGTGCTTGTTACAGGTGCTAACGCTGGAATCGGCAAGGAAACAGCCAGGGTGAGTCTCAGTTCCCCCCCCCCCCCCCCTTTTTTTTTGTTTATTCGACGTGGCATATTTATATTTGAGTTCTCAACGCGCAGGTCCTGCTCACAAAAAACGCCAAGGTATATGTTGCTGCCAGAGATCAGGCAAAAGGGGAAGCGACAGTTCAAGAGCTGAAGGAACGCACGGGGAAGGAAGCGATATTCATGAAGCTGGACCTGGCCGACTTGAAAGCAGTCAAAGCCGCTGCTGAGGATTTCCTAAGGTAATTCAGCACGGTTTTTAACCAACCATTACTGAAGTCGAATACAGAAAAGAGAAGCAGCTTAATGTCCTATTCAACAATGCGTGAGCTCTTTTGCCTTACCTCCCGCCAGCCGGAACTTTGCACTCACCATTCCTCATAGGGGCGTCATGAATAGTCCCGTCGAAATGCTGACTGAGGACGGGTACGACCTTCAGTTCGGCACAAACGTACTTGGTGAGTTCACGATTCCTACTTGCAGGGGAATTTGATTGTAAACACCCCCCTCGTTAGGTCATTTCTATCTGACGAAGCTCCTGATGCCGCTCCTTTTATCGACCGCCAAAAACGCGACGGAAGGAATAGCACGCGTCGTCAACACGTCGTCAAATGGTCATGCACTCAGCGGACTGCACTTCAATGCCATGAAGGACTCGCCCGCGAGAAGGAAAATGTCGACATATGCTCTGTACGGGCAAAGCAAGACAGTGAGTGCAGCTGCCGGGCGAAGCATCTCGCCGCTGACGGACTTGGCGAGTAGGGAAACATAGTGTTTTCGGCAGAGCTCGCCCGTCGGTATGGCGATCAGGGCATAGTGTCTACCTCTCTTAACCCAGGTTTGTTCATTTTGTTGCTTTCCCGGTCGTCAAACTTACCCTACCCGCAGGCGGAATTAAAACTGAGCTTGGACGCCATAGCGGGTCTCTCTTCATATATCTTTTTGTAGGTCGCACCGTTTGTGATCCATAAGTGGTGCTGATGCGCCGTTCAGGGGCCTTTCTTGCACGACGTTTCTTTTGGTGCACTCACGCAACTTTACGCCGGGACAACACCTGACGGTGCTGCTCTGAATGGAAAGGTTCGTCGCCCAATGCCCGTTTCCCGTGTTCTATAGCTCATCGAATCGATGAATTCGTAGTACCTCATTCCTTGGGCACGCATTGGGTCCCCTCGTCCGGATACACAAGATCCGCAGCTCGGAAAGGAGCTGTGGACGTGGTGTGAGGAACAAGTTGAGAACGTCTAGTATGCGGGCGAAAGCTCTTCCAGGTTACCACGGACTCCATATACAGTAGAGGAATCATGAATGTACCACGAAGACATTGTGCAAGCCTCATATACCATCTAATTAATCATCATCACATGATGTTACTCCAACTGATGCACTCGCATCCCAGTCTCTGTTTACTAACGGCAATGAGACCCCGAATGAGGGTGTTACATTCCTCCCATTTCTCGTATACTTGATACACTCTTGAATCTGCCCAGAAATCCAATTTGTCCGGTCAAACCTACCAGGTACACGGAGCGGTAACGTACGAAAAACCACAGACGCGGTACGCGTATTTGTAGAATGTGACCCGGTTGTTGTTGTCATGGACCTCGGGAACACCTAATAAATGAGATGGTAACAGGGAGCACATCCGAGTCTCTTTGCTGACGAAATGGTCCCACCGATGCTTCGTATTGCCAGTCTCGAGGTAGACATCAAACTAGTCTCACGAAGCTGTCAGGCTCTGCATATCTGGGCGAGTCCCACAGGAGTGTCATTGGATACTGCACCTTCGTCGAAGACTTCAGCCGCTTTGTCAACATGCGCAAAGATGTGCAACATTTCTGCGACGAGAGGGCATTGATACACCCTTTCATCAACTGACTTGACAGATCCCGCGGTGTAGGCAAAGAACGAGCAAGAGAACGTCGCTTTGCGGCTTGGCAGAGGCTGAACAAAGACGTCCTAGGAAGGCCGGCAATATCCGTGTGCGCCTCTCCACTGTGGTCCGTATGTAGACCATGATACTTTATTAACGGAAGAAGGTCGGCTGACCACACTCCGCAACATCTAGGCCATCAGCCTTTCATGTCTGGCACTGTGCCTCTTGGGATGCATCGGACCGAGGCCCAACGGGCGCTCGTGTGTAAGATCCAGTCACGAAAGGGGCGGCCTTCTCCTTGGTGGCCGTTGTGCTCGGTGCGGCCTGGAATTCAGCCAATGTGACCGTGTGCAGGTGGTATGACTCAAAGTCGCGGGTCCTGTCTGCACGGCCTCGAGTGACACGACATCAGTATAAAGGGAGGTAGGGAACGTGGTGATGTAAATTATCAGTGCCAAGCTTGTGAAAGCCCACCATGAAAGTCGCCGCCCTTCTCGCTGTCTTTGCGTCGACCCTGGCACAGAGTGCAATCGTCGGCAGCCCTAACAGCCGTACGTCGTTAGATCTAAGGAACGAAGTGTCTCACTTACGTGGATTCTTTCTAGCATTCACTTGCGAGAACAAGGAAGTCTTCTCCACTTCCTACATCGGACAATACAAGAACGTCAAAGCCGAAGTGGTATCTTGCTCGAACCACCTTCAGCGGCGAAGTGAATTCGTAAAGAGGCAGACTGATGTCTGTGGCGGTGCTTGTGCGTGAAATGCTCGTTCACGTATCCATTGGAATCTGATAGCAAAGACTGGCATAGGCACCACGAATTGCTTCGCTCCAGCTGGAAACGGCCCAGACCCCAACGACTGCCAGGTAATTGCGGACGCGCTCCTGTATGCTAGCCAGAATGGGGGTGAGTAGCACGTCTGGTATCATTTATGGATAACTATGGGACTAACTACCGACAACACGGCAGAGCCTCTGTTCGATATTGACGCAGTGAGCACACCTCGGATATGGTATTGTCTGCAAAAGAACTTGACGACCCCTGATTTTAGGGTACTTCGGGGATCTATATGCAGTACCAGACCTGTCAGTCGTACTTTTTGAACCAGGCAAGCTACAACGAAACATACTGCAGGAGTGACTGGGTACGTTCTTTCCCTCTTTCGCATCCATGCTTGAAGAACAACGACGCTCATATCGACTGACAGGCGGAAGTCATCGAATATGTCGCCTTCAACTGCCAATCACAGCAGAATGCCCACGGCGGCAACTGCGTAGCAAGTGACCAAAGCTGGTTCATCCAGTCAGTGCTCACACCTTGTTGGAGAATAGGTTCCGCTGATAGCCCTCTTTATCGCAGAATTCAACTCAATGCGTGAAGCTTTCCAGCTGAAACATCATCCAGTCTAGCGTGCCTATGGTTTTGAGATAACACGTTAGAAGGTGAATGATTGGGAGCGGGCGTAATCAGGTCGAACAGTCTTACTGTATTACATGTCGAAAATGGACGCACCAGTGAGGTTCTTCACCTTCGTCCAGATCCAGTGGGGGGCGCCATCGTTAGAAAGAGCCTCGCGAAACCTTGGACAAAATACGATGAGCTGGAACCAAGCCACCTGATCTATCATGGAAGTAGTAAAAGCGCAGCATCATTCTCGTTAGGCAACGCTACTGATTATCTTGTAGCAGCATACCTCCTTTGAGCGCTTCCATGATCGCTTGGCCCAATAGTTTGAAGTGTGATCCGAGGAAGGAAATTCAGCGATTTAGGAGGTGCTTTAAACCGATGATGTAGGACATGGAGTAAACTCCAAAAACCAGCTACATTTCTAGACCGAACGTCGTTCACATTCTTTACTTTCCCTTGCATTAGCAAATCGCAACGCCCACAGTTGAGCACTTGAAAAGTTGTAGGGGTCGGTGCGAGGAACTCTGGTCCGGCGCACTTCCTGGGCGAATTCATTAGAGTAATTCGGGGTTAAACAGCGGATATAAATTAATAAACCTGTACGTTAATATCAGGTCAATGTTTTACTATCAGGAACGGCGACATACCGATCCAGCGAATAGGCGAGCGTCAGCCTGAGTCTCGTAAAACTCGTTGTCAAGGCTGTTGACTTTAATGACGTCAAACCTGCGCTCAACGCTATTCCAGTGAAAAATCCTCTTCACCCCCGACCAGTGGCACCATCGCACGCAACGCCAGCAGGGCCTAGCTGAGCCCAGGCCATTCTTGACGACACGAACCACGTAGATGTCTCCACCATTCACTCTCGGATCTCGCCTACGTGCGCCCAAAGCCTTTTCTCCATCCGAGACGCCTCCCCCATGCTCGCACGAGCTATTGGTCGTAGCCCCCAGATGCCCTAGTGGGCTGCGCTCAGATGATGGCCTGTAAAACTCGTCTTTGACCAGGATCGCTCTCCGTATCGGTTCGTTGAACGCATGTTTCAAAACACGGTCGTCGTTTGGCTGCCGCGGTTCGCCGACCGCGAACTTGAACCTGCTGCTTGAAGGAAGGTGACATGCCAGTCAAATTATAGATCGCGTGCATTTCGGCGTGCATAGAGACCGGCTTGCGATGACCGTGCTTGCGAATATCGTTTCCGTCATAGTGAGTGCGGTGATGGTTGTAACCAGTCGATATGACTTTTCCACCCTTCACCAGGACAGCACCGAGATTATAGGTCATCGAGGACTGGTGGTTTAGTCACACAGCATCAGCAAATACGAGAGAAGAGGACGATCTGTCGTAGACTCGCCTTGGATGCGGCCTCAATACACCGGGAAAGGTAAAAATCGGACTTGCTCATGTTTACAGTAGGAAAACTCTGGAAAAGTTCAAGGCAAACGTGTTCGTTGTGCAATCGTTAAAGTGGTTATCGGTGAAGTGGCTGATGGAATATTTCTGAGTCACGGCTGAACTGTGTGGTGTGATTGGCGGAGCTGTAACTATCATAAGTACTGGTGTGTATCCGATCGTTAAAAACCATCAGTCGTAACAATGAATAAGTAGATGTAGATGTAGTTGGTGCTGAATATATCAAAGGTGTGATCGTCTACTGAGGGACAAGCAGCTCCTTAGATACTAATATCCTGTTTGCGAGCGTCGTCAAATTCGCGTCGGCCATGATAACCTCGGGGGCATATTCGACATCGAAAGCTTCTTTGATCGCAGAGCAAATCCGCTTCGCCTGACGCTCGTACCAAAAACTAAAATCGTCTGGGTCCCGCGTTTCTCCAACGGACTCAGCGTCAGATCGGGATTCCTCAATGCCACCACACGACAGGGGGATTAGAGAGGGATCCGAATCGAGGCAGAGGGGCACAATATGGGTTAAACAGTTCCGGACGGATGTGAAATCAAGGACCGCCGGTCGATTAACTAGGTCACTCGTTCAGACAAAGCAAAGTCATGATCCGGATGAAGCTCACCGTAAACCTCGAACGGACCATCCAATCCCAGGACATTGTATTTGCCATCGTGATGGTATCGGATCTTGGGTATAACATGAGCGTGCCACCAACGTCCTTAAATGACCACTGACCTCGTAGCGTCCGACAGACCATGGGAGCGTAGATCCCTCGAACAAAATAGATCCCGTGTCCGGTTCCTTACCTCGAGAAGCCAAGCGGCTGGTACCGAGAGGCACATCGCCATCCCATTCTTCATCGTGGACAGGGAGCCACATCCCAAAAGATGATGTCTTCGTCACCAAGGTAGACTTGTTTGCGCCAACCTATGGGGCAAAGAACCACGTCATTCACAGCTGCCAAAGATATCACCGAAAAAAAAACTACTCTGTAAATTCCAATCCAGTCCCGGAAAGAGTGCCTCAGTGGTGCTTCCCAGTTCACTTTGATTGGTTCGCCCAGATGGAAGCGCATGTTCCCAGCTCGACTGGGTATAATGGACACTTTGTACTTGGCAGTGTCGTAGGATGATAAATCGGTCGCGACCCTCCTAGGAACAAAGAAAATCAGATAACGGCGAAAATTGGCCAGGTTGAGCTAACGTTATGACCAGTCGTTCCCGCGATTGCTGGAGAAGAACTTTTGTCTCCTGCATGACTTCCGAGATCTTCGGTTTCGCTATAGAAACTTTGAGTTTCGGGCTCGCGGTACCGGTCGGGCTCATACTCACACCTAGCCAGAAATTCTTCCACGACATCGGCGGTTTCTTCGTACACCTTATCAAAAGTCCCTTTGACTTCTTTTGCCACTCTCCTGATCTCAGGTGCATGCCGACCGGCCCGCGACTCCAGCAACCGAGCATTCTTACTTGCGACGTTCTTGATGACCTTGACAAAACCTGCTTCTTTGCGTAGACTATCGCCATATAATTTCCGCATGTGAGGGCTTATTGATCGGTGGTCAGTATTCTGAGGCAGCAGTAATCACGGTGGGACAATTAAGATTAAACTTACTTTTCGACTGTGCGAAGGAACCACCAATGCGACAGGAATCTGATGACCGCCAAAGAACCCACGAGCTTACTTCCGCTCACCAGAGCAAGACCCAAAAAGGATGCACCGCTCATCAACTCAGGGTTATTGAGGTACCTTTTCGCCAGCAGAAATTAGTACACGGGAGGAGATGGATGGGGGACAGCGCACCGGAAGATGCCAGTGTATTCCAGGTGCGCGGGGAAGTCTTCCATGAAAAAGTCTCCATAGAACCAACCTATCCGAATGAAATTGATGGGTCGCTTGCGAAGAGGAAGAACAGCGGATAACCTACCGAACACGCCCAGGACTTCGAACGATTCCATGGCGGCCCAAGCGTGAAGTCCGATGAGGAGCTGGAAAGGCATGCAAATTCAGTTTCATATCCGCAGGACGGACTGAAAAGACTCACAGCACCCAGAGTGTGACATAGAAGTTCGTCGCCAACTGTCCAATGATCTGGCAACGAATAAGTCTTCCATGCCAGACCAATTAGCGAGGCTGTTAACAAGGTTCCATCAGATCAACCTGATAGGATGCACCCATGACTCAAGTACTTACTGTAGGTCATACACAGACTCAGGTTGTACAAAGACTTCCAGTTTGTGAACGCTTCCTGTACGGCCCCCTGACCGTGGTCGTTGGTAGGGTAGTGGTAATGCTTCAAGAAGTGCCGGACCATGAACTTCGATTCACTCTGAGCGCGAAGGAGAAGACCAAGGCCGAAGCTATGGAAAATAGCCCAAGCACATGCATGGGCGAAGTGTAGAGCCAGCGTTGCCTGGTGCGACAAAGTTGGCAGGACGGAGGCCACAAGCAAGTAAAAGATAACGAGGACCAGCATGGCATCCGAAGAGCTATCATAACATATGAATGAAGAGCCGACAAAATAGTCGAAATGCGGACTTGCCGTAGTAGATCAACGTTCTGCAAGACAACAGTATCTCTTCTGAAGTACTTATTGTGAAGGTCATGCTGCGAGACTCCCAGCTCCGATGCGGCGCGACGGGCACTCTTAGAACTTGCAGACGACGGTGACTGTGATCCTCGAAGCGGCTTCTCTTTCAACACAGGGGTAGACTCGCACTCCGTCTCAGTCTCCGTGTCCAGTTCGGTCTCCGTGGCAGTCTCGCCTTCGGTGACCGCAGGAGTGGAGAGTTGTTCGACAGCCTCGTCTTCGCTGGGAGACGGAAGGGGAGATGGGTCTTTCTGTGAGCGAACTTTACGAGATGTTGACGTGAACAGGGGCTTGCGCAAGGCAATCGGCGTGCGTTTTCCATACATCCGCTCGATATCTAATGTGCGAGCTGAATGTTTTCTAAACAAAGGGAGCTGGATTTGACTCACGAGGGTTCTCAAAGAGTACCAAGAAGGCAAATTGAGCAGTATGCGCAGCTAGGCTCACAAATAGGACAGGGTAGCTGCCGACGATCAGCGAAAGACCGTAATAGCCGGCGTAGCCTGTAGATCGTTTAGATTGAGTTAAACAACAGTAAATCCCCAATGGACTCTAATGGACTCACCGACGGAGTACATTGGATGAGGTGCAAGCTCAAATACACCATCGAAGACAAGCGCGCCGCGTTGAAAAAACACATCACCCCAGTACCAACCATAATCTTTGACGACGTTATGTGCCTCCGTCTTTACCCAGAGATTGAAGCCGATCAGAGCAATACCACCAATCCATCTCAGAATATGAACGGGAAGTGAGAGATCCTCAGGTACTCTGAAGCACGCAAATGCGAACATGCAATAAGCCAGGAAGTCGCTGGAAAGGCATTCAGGTCAGAATCTGTTCCGTTAACTGGAAAAGACCAAGCTGACTTGAGTAAGATTACGTCGACCAATTGGCGGAAAAGCAGCCAAGTGTTGTATTCCATTGGGAGCGTCTGGCGCATCAAAGCGGTGTGTGAGCATCGACCACGCCAGGATCAATATTGCCACTTACATCGAAGGAATAATCCTTCCCCATCTTCCCAGCAAGCTGGTCCCGAATCCAGTTTCTAACAGCAGGTCTACGATTTTCATCTAGCCAACCCAGACGTTGAACCTCCCGCACAATCCACTTCTTCTTGCTCTGTTTCGTGAGCACCCACCCGAGACCTGCATCGTACGCAGCGCGCCAAAACGTGAAGTAAACCAAAAAGAAAATTTTGGCCACAGAACGCGGCAGAAAGTAAAATAACACGAGCTGGGATCCAAGTAGACTCAAATTTAGTATGTCCAAGTGACTCTTCGGGTACAGAGGATGAAACAATGCAGTTAAAACGTCGTGCGTTGTTGGAACGCGAAATACTGTAAATAAAATTGTCAATGTGCTATTCTTGACGACCACGTTGACTCGCCAGACCTTCTCCACTGGGAGTCTTTCCCCAAACGACCTCATCGCGTGCGGGTCGGCGCTTGTCCTGCCGTTCCGCGTCATTATCTTGGGCGTGAAGTCTTTCCTTCGCGGGATCAGAGAGTTTCCTTTGGCGTAGTCCTTGGGGACTCGAGAGCGCCATGCTGTCTTATTAGGAGAGGACAACAAGGAGACTGACGGAATGGTCGTCTATAAATCAATGGTGCAATTTATGTAAATAATATCGTAACAAAAAAACACATGTTTTTTTTTTGCAAATGCCGATCATTCATAAACAAGACGCGCATCAACGTTCGCCACGTACACCCTTGTACACCCTCAACTTTATCTTGCCTTCCCTCCTCGCGACCTACAGCCTGAGCCTTCGAATGGCCTGCCTCATGATGAGGTCTCTGCGACGGAAGAATCAGGGCTGCAGTAAATGACCTGGGTGTCTCAAGCCTTGTTTCAAGTCAATTTCTTCGTGCATTTGTGCAAGTGAAACTTTCTGTGATCCCTTTTTATTCACTTGACGCTTGACTGACTTCCATCGAGCGTTGAGTTGCTAATGATAGGGAAGATCGAGAATCACAGAGGCATTTTTTCGGTAGACTTCCTGTCCAGTGGACGTTGACCCTACGAGGTGCCATACAGCCACCCATCCACCATGTCTATACTTTGGTGGTAATCGCTTCACGATCGAGTTCAAACACGCAGTGTAGTTAGAACGTAGTGTACATTAGTATACAACAGTCCCGATAGTGTTACAATCTACAAACACCTCGAACGCAATCAGAGTCAAGTTAGTCAACACGATCCAGGGCTGAGCAACAATGATACGTTGCATATCCATTACTGGGACGAGGGTCTCAGTTGGTAAGGCCGTCCGTGTGCCCCTTCTCGCTCTCAACCTCGCCAGGAATATCGTCAATCTGAAGGATCAAATTAGTACTTGACCCCACCGCCGGCGGCCAGTGTGTGCTCACGATGTCAAGTTCTTCGAGGGCCTCTCCGATCTTTCTGATCGCCTTGGCAAGGTCCTCTTCAGATATAACCAAAGGAGGGGCAAAGCGGATACTATAAGAGTACCGCGCCGATCAACGCAAGCACCCCCAAATCGCATCCGAGCTCACTCACATGTTAACGTGCGTGGGTTTCGCAAGGACGCCTTTGCTCTTCAGCAAGAGGCATAACTGCCACGCGGTTCGTCCTTTCTTGCTCTGCTGCTCGTCAATAATGACCGCATTGAGCAGTCCCCTCCCTCGGACCTCTTTGACCAAAGGAGACTTGAGTGCGGACACACGGTCACGGAAAGTCTGGCCGAGAGCCTCAGCGCGTTCCGCGAGTTTCTCGTCCACGAGCACGCGGAGAGATGTCATGGCAACTGCGCATCCCAAGGGGTTCCTGGAAGAGAGGGAAAGAGTATAAGAATACAGAATTGGCTATATATGGCATCAGGGAGGCGGGGAAGACTAATACATACCCGCCGTATGTGCTGCCGTGTTCCCCAGGCTTGATGCAGTGCATGACCTCACGGTCTGCAAGGACCGCAGACACAGGATAAACTGCGGAGTATTTGGGTGTAAGTGGGTATGATTACCGGAAGAAGCAGAGGATAAGTGTCCTGACCTCCTCCTGACAGCGCCTTCCCAAGCAGAACCATATCTGGCCTTATATCGTCGTGCTCAAAACAGAGCATCTTGCCCGTTCGGCACAAACCCTGTGAAGCGATGCGTCAGCCCGGTCCCCACACGCAATAAGAAATATTTGCCGTTTGGATCTCGTCACATATGAGGAGCACATTGTGCTTCGTGCATAGCTCCCTGACCTGCTTCAGGTACCCCACAGGAGGAACGACGATCCTGTGTAACGGCCCCACATGAGATCACATGCCTGAAGCGTCGTAGTGAGGGAAAGTACACACCCAGCCTCGCCCTGTATCGGCTCCACAAGGAAGGCGGCTACATGTTTACCATGTAGCTCCAGTGCGCGCTCCAGATCAGAAATCTCGCCGTAGCGAATGATTCTAGTGTTTCCGTTATCCTGGAAAGTGGGCCCGACACCTTCGAGGTATGGCCCGAACCCGCCCCGGCTCTCCGGATCAGTGCTCATACTGTGCCGAACCGGAAGGATAAAGATAGACCATTCGCGATTAATGAACGTAAAAGTCAGTTCCAATTCTAGGCCCCTTGCACCCGTGCCCGCCTAAAATACAACAAGAGTCCGCACATACCTGATAACACACATGGTTCTTCCATGGAAATTCCCCTCAGCGCTGAGAACGATGGCCTTTCCTTCGGGCACCCCCTTTTTCTCATAAGCCCATTTTCTAGAGAGTTTGACAGCCGTCTCAACTGCCTCGGCTCCGGTGTTCATCGGGAGCACGCTCTCATAGCCAAACATCTCTGTGATCTGCTGTGCGAAGCGACCAAACACAGAGTTGTAAAAGGCACGTGAGGATAGGGTAAGCTTCTGGGCCTGCTCTACAAGGGTAGCAACTATCTTTGGGTGACAATGGCCCTAAAGATTGGTCCGCATAAGCCACAACCTCCGACGCAGGTTTTTCCAGACTGGGTGAACAGACCTGATTGACAGCCCTAGAAGATGAAGCCGAACATCAATGAAGATAGACGCAGAGATGTATGAAGCACAGCTTACGAATATGCAGAGAGCATGTCGATGTACTCGCGGCCTTCGGGGTCCCATACCCTACGAGTCAATCAGACTAAAAGCTATGATAACCACAGGCACAAATCGCTCACTTGGCTCCTTGGGCGCGATCGAAGACCACAGGCAAGGGGTGGTAGCTAGAAATAAGCACAGCTCCATCAATATGTATTCATGGAGCTTAGATGGACCAGACATGACCCATCATCATCCAGACTCAGAGACCGAGTTACTGGAGATCGATGCCGAATCGGGGGCAATTCTCATGTCTGCGCGTTGCGCCATTTGTGCCAGAAGAACGGGCCCTGTCAGCTGTAAACTGAAATTTACTTACTTGTGAGCGCCATATTCATGTTCTTTGTGGATGAGATCTGCTGAGGTGAGTTTCACTTCGGCGGGAGCGGCGCCATTCTTGATGGGCTTCTGGACGATTCGTCCGTTCGTGGTTTGGGTAACGTTTAAAGTGGCAGTAGGAGACATGTTGAGGTTTTATCAAGCGTTTGCAAGTAAGTATGCGTTTCTTAGCAAGGACGATTTGTTCTTGAGGGTTGTGGTAGTAAGAGACAGAGAGGCGAGCAAGGATCCGGAAACCCCGCACACCATAAGTTCCTCATATGATCATTACGATGCTCCGCCCGTGCTCCATTCGATGAAATTCAATGTGAGTCATGCTGAACGCGTGTTAGACTTGACCTGCAGGAACTCACGGTTGACCAGGTGTGGGCAAGCACTACCTTGCTTGAAGGCCGAGGACATGTCGTATCAGGCTTCGGCTGGGAGAATCAGATCAAGAACTGCAGAACAAACGCTTCTCGAGGGAAGACAAAAAATTATCGCAGCACATCCTCTGGTTCAACCTTCAAGGCTTAGTGTAATAGTAGGTTATATGTGAGATACAGCAATTCCACGAGATGTCAGAGATGCCTGCGAGTCGTGTACTATCGTAAATCAGATGGCCACTCCCTTCTCCTCCTCCATCGTCCTTCAGCATCGAATCGTGGATTCGTCGGGTACGTCAATCCATCACCTTGGCGGCGCCCGATTGGTACTACGAATTCATTAGCATCAACTCTGAGGCGAAATGAAGACACGACTCACAAAACCAGCACCAAACATTACGTCCCATCACCGCCTCCCAGTTGGCTCGCGCACTCCCGAGCCACCATAGGTTTCCCTCCGTTCCGATCTTCCCCCACTCGTTGTCCCAGCGCTTTCGTGTCCGACGTTTCGCACTGTTCATGCAATCGTCAGTTCATATTGAGGGTGCAAAAGGCTGCCAGAAAAAGGGATCTCAAGTGTGTGAACGTACCCGATTTCCCACCAGCTATGCATGTGCATCAAAGTCGCCTTCTCGCGGTCCTTCATTGCCCTGAAGCCAAGACTCTCCACGGTCGTCTGGTTCAGCATTAATGAATAGGTTTGCGATAGTGTCATAAGGAGAGTGAACAGCCCGAATAGAGCGGCTCTACGAATGTTAACTTGTTACAAGGGCTGCAGAAGTTGCTTCGGATAAGGAGTTGGACGTACAACGCGAGTATAACAATGTGCTGCGGGTCAATATCGGGTGCTGATGATCTTGATTGAGCGCGGATGTTTAAGCCTAATAGCGTACTGAACGTCCATAAACAGAACACGCTCGCCCACTGCACAAAGTTTACAAAGAACTTTCGCAAGTGGGTTGAATCAGCCCTGAGTCGAGAACTTATGGATCCGAAACACGCATACTTTGTGATTGAACGCGCCAACACACTGCCCGATCCCTGGTACATCGTGTGAGCTCAAGTGAGAAGAGAATACCAAAAACGAGGACGACTGACATGGACAATGATGGTCATATTTCAACACGCACTTAGAGATACATAATCTCGTTAAGTGTGCGAAGGAAGAGTAAACAAAAAAAGGGGACTCACTGCCCCACAAGCTCGGCAATGATGTGCACGGTGAGGCTTGATCATCTTCTCTCTGCTGCAGTATCTGTATTCGGGGAGCAAGATTGGGGTCGTTGGTGGTCGTCGGGAGAGCATAGGTGGGGGAAGGTCCATGCTCGTCGATTCGGTGTGCGCTATTGATTCCGCGCGGTGGTTCCATGAATTCAGAGCTAGCGGATCCGCCGCGGGAACGGAGAGTGTGGCTGTCACTCCTGCCTCGCCAGGGCTGTTGCTTGCTGCAGAAGCTTGTGAGTTCCGGTCTTTAGGGGGGATCGAACCGGCAAGAGTGTCCGAGGCTGTGGACGGATTCCTATGTTTGTTGCCGGGAGTAAGGTCATTTGAGGGCCGCCGAGATAGGTTGACTGTGGGAGACGTAAGTTCGTACGAGGGTCCACGGATATCATTCGACGCTTCAGATGGGCGGGTGACTGGAGGTTGGTATCCTGGTCGCTCATTTATTGCAACGAACTGAAAAAATTGAAAAGGTAGTCCGGGTTCAGATGGATTGCATACGTACATCTTTTGCGTAGCCTGGGGGTGTGATGACGACCTGCGCAGTGTTAGCAATTTTGAACACTTTGAGGTTGTGAACTCGCCATCGTATATGACCACGACATCATGAACAAAAGCACACAGAATACAGCTAGAAATACAACTGCGATGTACCGATTTGCAGATATTGTCAGCTGCATTACCACTAACACCAGCTACCCGACGTACCTCCCATCTCTTGACTACCAAGCGCACTCCCATTCTTCCTAATCATATCCAAGCAAAACAGCCCGATGTACACATATGCAGAGTAGGCCATCAGAGCTGTAGTAAGGCCCACGGTAAATTTGAGGACGATCCACGGCTGCGGTTTGTTGGCTCTACGCTCGTGTTTCTCTCGGGCTTCTATCCGCGCTTCTTCGATGACACCGCAGCATGTCTGGTTCGGCCTTGTCATGGCATAGATCACTGAGTAACAGACTCCAAGGGGAGGGGTATCGAGAAGGAGGTGACTGTCGCTCACAGGACTTGGGGTGACTGCGCTTTTTCTGGCGGCCTCAGACATATCTGAACCCTAACCCAACTTAAAATATCACCAAATTTGACTTAGACGACCAGGGTCTTATAACCGGGACGCCACCATGTGCGTTCGACATTGACCGCGATCAACATGGCATCACCCTCGTCGTATCACTACATCTGCTTCGCTATATCACCTTCGTGTTCGGACGAGCTGAAAATAAGAAAGACATTACACGATGCCCTGACACAGATGTTTGGAGTCACGTCGAGTACCTATCTCGATATCCTATCCATCACCGAAGGTGGGGGAGAGGTAGTTTTGCGTATCAGGGAACTGTGAGTTTATGATTAGATAGTTCTCTGCTGCGATGAGGCTTACGAGGAGACATCGTGTCTTAGAGATGCCTCTAGGCTAGCGGCCGCTGTCGTTGCTTCAACAGCTTCACCAAGGTTCTCTTTGATAAAAGAGTCGCCATTTCTGCCATCATTGTTGGTGACTGGAACCACCCTTTGATCTGTCAAGGCTGTGGGGCGTTGCTGTGATTGTCAGGGGTGTTCGATCCCGTTGAAAAGCTGAACGCTATGTCGTGGAGAACGCCTTGGTGCGTTGTGCGTGTTTCGTGCAGCAAAATGTGGAGCGAAAAATCTAAAGAGCGAATGTCCGTTTTGGGGGTGACTGCTCCGCTCTCGTAAAGGTGATGCGCAACGACTTACTAAATCACCCCAGTCCGCCATTTCGAGCGTCGATTTATTTGTTCGACAGTGTGAAGGTATATGGCTTCTATACATATGATCCACAACATGACTTCATCTATGCCAGCGCTCCAAGGATTCGCTCTCATACAACAAAGCCGAAAATTGGCAAGCATCACGCAGCACCCGAAGATATACGGGCTTTCGCCCATTGTACAAAGTCGTCTATCGTGGAAGGCCACGCAGCTGATCCCCGTGTGAGTGATCGTATTCTCACTTCCAAAGGAAGCACCCACCTTCCATATCGTACCTCTCAAACTTGACATCAATCGAGCGCACGAACTCCAAGAACTAAGCGTCCGCGAGCAGAGATTATCAATTCAGACGTTCATCGGGCAAGAAGGGAAGCCAAGAGATAATGATTCTGAACGCACCATTGCCCACGTATCCTTGCTCACCCCTTTTCCACCTCTCTCGTTCAAAAATTCGAACCACCAATGCGTGTACTCCTCTTTCCATCCTTCTTCACTCATATCAACGTCGTCATCGCCGTCTTTGGAGCTAACGTGGGCGAGGGCCCCGCCGTTCAATCCATGTGGGATAAGGAGGTCCCAGAATGCTTGCGCCGTTTCAGTAGCTATTTTCGCTCACTCAGTCAATGCTCGGTCCGGGCGGGCCAAAGAAAGTTGGTCAGATATTTACCAAGACTCCGTTGGCCCTCTGATCGCGCGAAATCGAAAGTGTGGTTGTACACTTGCTGGAAATATTTCGGATCGGACCCGAGCTTGTCTCTGAGGGTCACAAGAGAAGTTTGCATTGACTCTATGGTGTCACACCTAAACAAGTGATGAGCCCGACAGCAATCTTCTACGTAGATAGAGGGAGGTATGCAGCTCACCCTAGTCTCCTCCACCCATCTAGCCACCCTTTTTTATTCCACTCGCCTACTCTCGGCGACTTCAATTCATATGCAACAGATAGTAGCACGACGTCCTCCGGATTTACGTTGAGATCTTCACAAAGCTTAATCGTGCCATCGACAGTGATATCTTCCCCTCCAGGTTCTGTGCATTGGGAGCGCACATCATTCGATGACAAGTATAAACATGGCTTCAAACACACCTTTGTATTTATCGAAAAGCTGGTTCAGCTTGCTTGTCGACGCTGCACTCATCCCAGTGCCCACTGAATTGGGATCCTCGAAATATGCGTCGATCGCCAGTTCCACGCGCTTGTATTTTTCGAGGAATCGTCTCGCGTCTTTTGCGCTGGGTGAGAAGTGTACGAATCCAGAGAGATCAGTTCACAGCGACATCCGACGGGTTTGGAAGATCGAAGTGACTTACGAGGCGCCTGTTACTCCGCAGAACTGCGTGATGGCCTCATCTGACTTTGCCTTGGATGATTTGGACTGGGCCATTATGCGATCACGATCAATGTCCGATGCTGATCGAGCGTGGGTGACATACTGACCATGGTTGGAGTTACGAAAGTGCTTGTATTGAAAGCAAGGAAAAACCCCGAGAATCAAAGGTCGCTAAACCGGTCGAAACCAAAGGGATCGGGCCTTCACGCTGCAAACCGCGAGAGATAGGTACCTCCAGTGCAACACAACAACAAGAGACAAGGGCGTTCAGATACCGGGCAATGCCGCTTCGCTGAATTTGAACTTTTTCGCCTGGACGACTTGAACCATTGGCGCTGGATTGGCGCTGAAGTGCATCTTGAACGAGGAACAAAGTACCAAGTATGGAGCTGGTGAGTCTCAATATCGCGCAGCTAACATCTATGGGGCTATTGAAAAAGGTCACTCGTTATCCGCGTCTGAGACTTCCCCTATACTGGTAACTCAAGTTGAGAAAGCCTCGATGGTCCACTGACAACCTCTGCGTCACAAATAACCCACTCGTCATTTGAGCGTTTTATGCATTGCACGTCATTCCCCACATCAACTCGTCACCTTCGCTGACCACCTCGCTTGGATCCGTTTCCGTGCGTTTGTCACAAGACTAGTTACCTGGCAGCTGCTGTTCTGTGACATGGTCATGAGCGCGACGTTTAGGCGTTAATCTGATCGATCGCATCTTCCACCTGTCCCTTTCGGGGTCGGAGCTCCAGCGTTGTCACCGGATCGTTAAGACCTAATATTTGTGGACAAAGGTGTCATTGCCATGGTTCAACGTTCAAGCCTTGCGCCTTTGGAGTTGAGGTATTTGCCCTGTATCCAAGTTCCCTGCCTTTGTTTCACTGAATTTCCAAACAATGACATAGATGGTCTTTCGGAATCATAGCGATTCCGCCCCAATAGCTCCACTTAGTGTTCCATTTGATCGGACAAAACACGCTGGACTCGGAACATGGAGATGAAATCGATATGAACATCAACGCTTCAATACTTCACTTCCATTTCTATTTCCAGTCTCGTGATGGTGACCTCGCCCTTCAGCTTCGGACGTGACGTCCTGTCAACCTTGCTTTGGCTAGTGCTTGATTGCTTCGTCTCCGAAGTCTTCACGTTGTCTTCAGCGCAGGTAAATCTATTCTTCTCGGTTGGCACAGTATCGACTCACTCTCTTAGGGTCTGTACGTGTTAGCACTTGCCGAAACATCGACATCCATCCTCGCCTGTGGCGAATGTCATCACGGATGTGTACTAGTATAGGTTAGCACACATCCTTTTTGCTGTTTCAACGATCGCCTCCTGCCAGAAGTGGTATATCATAGAGCCTATATCATAAAGCCCATATGAGTTATGTGAGCATGATTGGAGGACCATCTCGTTAGCCCAACTACACATGTACAACCACACGTACCACATGCTGGCATCCATGCACTTTTGCCACCCGAAACTTCTCTCACTTCCGACAAGTGGTGGTCATATGCCTTGATTTCATGCAGCTCTTATCTGACAATGAACAGCATGCTCCCCGTCTATTTGCAGTATGTGCATCCGCCATCAGCATCTTACCTTTTGGAGACTGAATCGCTTCTCCCAGGGTCAACATAACATGTGCACAAAGGGCATGTCATCCTGTGTCATATTACTGCCCCGCCGCGTCTGCACTGCCAATCTAAAAGTCCACTCGCCTTGAAAAAGCCCCAAGAGGCTTTTTCAGGGATTCTCTTTTTGGCATAGACTTGGGCTAGGTGGGAAACAACCATTTTGGGTGGTGCTTCAGCCAATCACGACGTCGCCTTGGTGGCCGTAAAGGCCTCAAGTCCAAGCTCTCGCTAACGTGTTTTGCAGATTGGCAGGAGTGGTTGGTAGTTGCGAATCCTTAGTCGTCGACTTGGCTACAAATGGAAACAGCTGAGTTCGAGTACCGGCCTGCAAGGATGGTGACTTCCATTTCCCCAGCACTTTGTGAGCCTGGGTTTCCCCTTCTAGGTATGGTACTATCTATGATCGACACGGTGCAGCCGGCTCAGACGCGAACATTAATTCCTGCAGGCGTACGATTTCCGGAACTCGAGACTGATAATGCGGAAGCGCAGCCACTGACGTTGACGACGGTCATGTTTGTGCAAATGGACTTGTCTTTGGTCACATTTTTCTATATTCGTCTTGACAAGTCGGATGCGTCTTCTGCTCTTCTTGTCGGTTTCACTTCATTTGTCCCCGCGTCGACCAATCTATTCTGGAGGGTAAGTAATCTGATTCACATGTCGGATCTAGACTGTTTGCCGGGGCTGATGCAAATGGCGTGTAGTAGGCGCTGGTCGACCTCGGAAAGTGGATCAAGTCGCGCATCCGGATCGGACGAAAGCAATCCGTGTATAAATAGCTCGCCGCTCACGAAGTCGAAGTGGGAAACGGAGCCAAAATTCCCCCACCGCATCCGTTCGACGCGGGGGCAATCCTGAATACGTTAAGGAATGTTCTTGTAGAACTTCGTGAGAAATGCAACAGGCACCCGCGGGCACGTCAATCTACTTGCTGAGTTTTTTTATTGTATTGTGTCATAGAACTCACTGCATCTGGCTGATAAATCACCTTGTGTGACATGACGCATTCCTCGCCATAGGCCGTATCGAGGGGCGGTAAAATCGTCACATATGGATTGCTGGTTACGGTGTAGGAAAAAAACATAAGGATGCGAAGTCCGAAACGGACCGATAACGTTTCGTGGTGGTGGTGATGGCGATCAGTAAGCGCCTAACCCTCGCAGAAATCGCAGCCCCATTTTGCTGTGAAGGGCAATATCGCATGGGTTCCTGACACCTGGGCAATCTTTGGCGCTTAGTTCAAGAAGAATCCGTCATGCCTTCCGTGATTTCGCGATTTGCTAAGGCGATATCAATGTTGGAATCTGGATACGCCCTTCTTAGCGGACAAATTAGAAGGCACATGGGGCCGTCTTGTGGTACCTAGATATCGATTCCCGAGGGAAAGCGCCAGTATCGTTCGGAATATTATCAACACATTCCGTATTTGTGGGGTCTCATTGTAGTCTTGGCCTGTCCTGTGGCAGCGGATCCTGCGAGGTGCAAAATGAAAAGCCCAGGAAACCAAACCCGCCGGAGCGGTAGCCACTTGATTGCCGAGCCGTGATCAAAGCAGGCACCGACGGAAGTAAAATTGACTTCGGCAACTTCCGCTCATCTCGATCGTGATCTCGTTTTGATAGAGCTCAAAGGGGACATCTGATTCTACAGGTATTGTATGTTATACGACGCTAGTTGCCAGCTATCTGTGACATCAACCTATTAAAGCACCAGGTAGGCAAGGCAAAACCCAGCAAACCCAGACCCTTTGCTGGAGTGTAGCGGAGATGTAATGTACGCGAACGAGTTTAGTAAAAAGTGATGAAAAGACAACGACGACAGCGTCAGATGAGTACAAGGGTATGGCGGGCAGCTAACGACAAGGTCGAAGCGATATATATAACAAGCACATGTGGTTGTCTCGCGGCGACTCACTTCCCACCGATGTTTACTATCGGAAACGACGTCAATCTTGAGATCCAAACCGGGGTTGTATTTATGTCTCACCCGTGCATCAACCTCGGACAATAACGCGCCTAGTGTGTTTTCCTGCTCGGCGGCGGTCTGCGTATGGCATGGGTCTTCGCCACGAGTCGTCAGTTTCCTCTCGATACTCTTCCGCGGGCTGGAATTCCATCTTTGCGCCAGGTACTCCTGGGTGCACATCATGAGGTGGGGTACGTAAACCGAGACTGGTATGATGCGAGGTGGGCGTGTGGAGATTGAGGGGCGGCTGGGGGGGTGCTTGCCCATGGGCTGTCACGGGAAACATGGGTGTCGATTGTACGGGAGCCGGCATCGCACGAGATTGTCTGGATGATTTTGAATGTGGATAAGCTGACGGCTGGGCGGCCGATGTTTCACTAGGAGAGTGATGCTGTGGATGTGGAGGCAGTTGTGGCCATGATCGCGGAGCGCCGTTCTGGGGCGCTGGCTCTCTGCTCTTGGCATGTGCATCCTCCGAGGATTGCGGTACATCAATTTCGACACGAACCCGGACAATCTCTTTGCCAGCTTGAGCAAAGAATGCCCGCTCTTGCCGCTGGAAGAATCCACTGGTAGGGCCTGGTCTCATTTCAGGGAAGCTCGCGGGAGGGGCTGGGGGGAAGAGTGCCATGAGCTCGTGGCCTGTTGGGGGTGCAGGGTATTTCCGTGGCGCCGCATTGCCATCCTGCGTCAAGTTAACGTCTTTGGGACATTAGGCTGTGGGTATGCAACTGCACTGAACAAACCCACCCCGTAATGAACTTGGTGATAATGGTCGCCGTGGCGGCATTGCGTTTGCTGACGGTGGTGACTGGTGAAGTATCGACGGTTTGGTTGTTGGGCTACGTTCACCGGCCGTCGTGGTGGAAGTGCTGGATGATGGCGATGGGGAGTGCTCAGATACGGGACGAAGATGGAAGCTGGACATTGTAGTGGCTCAAGGAAATGAATGAAGAAAAGCGGGAAGATGAAGCAGCCCTTTATATACTTGTGCGAGCCGAAGACGAATGGCCGTAATGGATCGTCCTAAAAGTTCGAAGAACACTGGGATAAAAAGGAAAGCGTGCCGAAGAATCTGCTTTTAGAATTCCAATTGGCGCAGGATGAAGTTCATCCCCCCAACCAGTAATGTTTCAAGATTTGATTCCGGTCCGTTGACTTGGACTAATAGCAGCTATAGCAAGACACGAGCTGCCACGAGGTGAGCTAAGCGAGACGTATGGTGCCGCGCCCTTACAGCTTTGCAGGTTCCTTGCACTCCGTGTCATGCAAATAACCAGGGATGACCTCCTTTGACTCATGAAAACGCACGCTGGATCTCTTTTCATTTTCTCCTTGATCCATCGCTAGCTGGAAATTGAAATCCTGACAGTGGAACCCAATACATAATCCCGGACCATGACCCATCAGCTTCGCGAATCTCCATCCGTACCTCTCCTTCTCGGCAACTTTATGCCCGAACGAGCTCAACTCCCTTTCTTTTGCCGTACCGCACGGGCGATGGGGCTTCTGCTTCTGCTTGTTAAGGGCTCATTCTCTCGCTGAGTACTCACACCTGATCGAACGGATAAAGTGCTGCTTAATCGTTAGCAACGTCTCACACACCGTCTTTCCTGTATCATCTTATTCATCGGACTTATTCCATTGCGCGGCCAAGTCGGCCTCAAAGTCCCCATACTCGACCCAACATGTCAGTGGGAGCTCTCCCAGACAGCTGAGCACCGGTCGACAAAATTACCTGTTTATCTCAAGTTTATCTTCGATTTTCTTGTCCACCTGACATCTCCCAACTTGGGACGCTTGTCCCCTTGGTTTCCAATTTACTTCCCCCTGGTGCCGGTACGGTTCTGCGCTCCATCTTTCAATCAAAACACAGTGGCTGGCATACGTACTGATAATTTTATCGCCGCAATATCTGTCATTCTGTAATCATGTCTCCCAGCACAAGAGCACCCTCGCCCGCCCTGCGGTTCCTTATGCCGCGTCTCTGCACTCGGTACTCGTGTGAAACTGAGGTTGCGCTCCATGAGCTGGGAACGACTTCCACGGCTGATTCGTTTATCCTAGGTCGCGGCTTGGTTTCTTTGCTCATTTGAACGGGAGCGTCGAGTTTTTCGTGTGGGTGGACGATTATGGCAATTATCGCGAGACCTTGTCGGGAAGTTGAAACGATGGTGGTCGCGATTAACTATCGCTATTCACAAGCTCGCACCACGTATTTGGCGTCCCCGCCGAGCTTCTGTTCTTCGAACACTCACTCTCCCCAGGTCCTGAGTACAAACGCTTGCTCAGAGTCTATTCGCCATGAGACCAACGTTTTCGCCGGCCTTCTCGTGCCTAGGATCACAGGCCGCTGCCCCGCCCGATGGTTCGTCATCTAAACTGTATTCTATGAACTCTCCGTATCCAGGTACTGAGTACAATGGATGCTACTTGAGACTTTTACAATTTGGCAATCGAACCCTCGTTCTCTGCGTACCTCACAAGCCACTATCGCAAGAATTCCCGGCCGCTATACACGTGGGGTCGAGTGCGCTCCAGTTCTTCTTCGGCGATGTTTCCTCCATCCCCCGTATTTGTCGCGCTGCCCCAAAGTTGCTGTGATACCGATAACGGGGGTTTCACGATCAGGGGTACAAAACATTGATGCATCATTGAGCGCCTGCCCAGCGTGTCGAGACCTGCCACGATCACTTCTGTGATCAGAAAACGCCACAGTAATCTCGAATGGCGTGAACTGTCCTTAATGATAACGAGATCGCGATGAGTTCGCTCTCCGTTTCCTTTGCGAAGTCGCCCTTAGAGACACGTGGGAATGCTTAGTCAGCTCATTCATCTGCCGAGCCGCCTGGCAGTGCATACCGAGACTCGCTCTTGTGTCAAGACCTCCAATAAGGTCTGTCGCTAGCCATGGTCGAAAAAACCCTCAGTACGGGGACCATGAACCTTCGGTTCATGCAAAATGCCCGAAGAGCGCAGCAATTAGCTCAGGTTGAGGTTGAAAAAGCACATGTCAAGGACGATGCCGAATGGGAGGTTGCAAAAGATATCAGGGAGGCATGGGGACTAGGTTCTGGATCCAATACCGATACGTGAGTTGTGAAGAGGCAAAACACTTCCCTTGTCTTCATTGGCGACGTCCCCATTTTCTTGACAGACAAAATGTTACCTACGAGACATCGTATCTTCCATTTCTCTTTCCTTCCTTGCCTGAACCTCCAGCCGGAAACGAGGCAGGGTCTTCTGACTCGAGACCACGGGGTCGCCGCACCTTCAATAAACGCGGCGAAGAAATCATACAAGAGGTACAAGGTTTCGTCTTACCTCATCGAACGGCACTCACCCTCGCCTGGACCCCTTTGGCAGTCCTCAGACCGCCCAGAAACCCAGGACACGGTGGATCGTGTACAGCCGAAGGAGGCGAAACAGATCCGACCTAAATCGATATCGGGATCTGGCACACAGATTGTAACAGCTAGGCAGTCAAAAAGGCCAAAGGACGCGTCCAAAGAAGCAAAGCGTGTAATATACGACAACAGTGGCGTTGGCACCGATCTCCGACCACCATCCACTCTTCGTGTGCAGCTCACGGGTACTCCGACCAATAACACCTTCATGAAGCCGTCTGGCGTGGACGGGCCGACGGGCCCTCCGCAAGGAGCTAAACCACCGACTCATTCAACACTAGTCGGAGATCAGATGACCCCTGGTACAATAACGCCCAAACCGAAGAGAGATCGTGTAGATGGAGGGGTCAATAAACCTCAGAAGAAGACGAAACTGACGTTGATTGACTAAATAGACAGAATGCTAGTCGTACGTATTGATCTCCGACCTGGATCGCCTAGCTGATTGTTCTACAAGGAAGCCGTACTTGTGTCGGGAATACTGCCATCGCAGCTGGTTCCCTAGAGGATCATCATCTTCTCTTCTTCACCTCACGGCAGCCCAGCTCCGTGTCGGACCGCGCTTCAAGTTCAGGACGATGATGTTCCTTGATATCAATGAATGCTTATGAAGCTTTACCAAATGCGTTGTATTCCGAGCATCATCGTGTGCGTGCAATGGTGTTCGTAACTCTCACCCTCAGTGGAAGAGAAGGTCTGTCTTTCAGTTCACAACACACTCAACACACGCTTCTTTGTAGAATTTCCTATCCACTGCGCGAAATGCCGACCGCCTTACAGCAAGCGTCGCTGCACGTAAAGGCGGCCGGACTGCGGACACGTAGCATTCTGTGTGACGCAACCAGCACTGTGTTTATATATCGAACGGGAGTGCGCCTGGGGTTACTAACCCGCGAAGCTAATCATATTGATCAGGTGCTCGCTGTAGACTCAGCCATGCTATAGATAAATGTCGACTGGTTTGCTGTCGCAACGCTAGAGGGTTGCTATGTATAGCATACTCTGTAGACGGCAGGATGTGGATACGAGGTACTCGCGGTACGTCGTACAGTCGGGTTCGGATCGGATTCCGCCTTTCTGCCTTCCCCTCGAATATCCGCGAAAGCCCAGCGAAATTGCAGGTGCTGTGTGTTGCCCACCTTCATTCTCAGGCCCTCCCCTGTGCTCCAACGTGCTCGCCACGGTACGACTTATTCTTACCATCCAATATCTCCCCTTTAGGCACCGAAAGCGTAGTGATCATCATCTCTCGACTTTGATAGATTTAATCAAAGCGGTCCGTGCAACTTTTCCCCTTCCAATGATCCTTATAAATATGTTGCAGATGAGCCCGAAACAGTCACAGCAACGAGTACAGTTCCTGCAATTGCAAATCCACTCCCGCACATAAGCACCGTATACGTGAGTGGTGATCCCCACGTAACCCATGGTGGTCCGCGAGTTGGGCTAATATTATATCGTTTGGGTCCTACATGCGGCAGAATATATCTACAGGGGCTATACTCAGTGAGGAACAACAAAACTTGGTCGCATAAACCGTGTCGTGCGTGGATGGTGTCGAATGATATCATCAGATATTGGCATGATTGCCGGCTTGATCTCCGGTGCGGTATCGAATTTCTGGAAACGGTGATATGAATGGGAGCTCTTTGGCGACTCCACCGACTACAATAGCGTCCATCTGGTCCCGGGTATACACGACACAATGTAAGTGCTGTCTATGACGCGTACGTCTGTCATCAATTCCAAGCATACGGGTACGCGATTCTCGACTGTTCGCGCTGTTCAAGTCCCTTGACGTCACACAGACAACGTATGGCGGTAATAAGGTAGCTCTGGGCCAATCCCTTTGGTCTGGAACTCGTAGACGATGAATTGGTTTGCTTAACCTCTGGGCACCCCCAAGTATTCGCATGCAGGTGATGCTTGTGGATATGCAAAGCTCTTTCTCTCCTTAGTCGCCTTCCTGCCTAACTCCGTGGATACGGGCTTAAGACGAACCGAGGTTTGAATTGTATCGCGAGCCTGATCGATTTACGCAGAGTTCTTGAATTTAGAGGGGCATTGATGCAGCCAACTTCTTCCGCCGGTGACAATCATTATGCGCATTCCTCGTGGACCATAGAGGTCCTGAGTTTCATCAGCCTTCCTGGCTTATATGTTTGCTCCATGAGGATGGTTCCAGCAGCAAGCGTGGGTTCCGTACGTGTTATAGTACCCAAGTTGCGATTGTCCAAAAGTACAATGGTAACAAGATAAGTGAAGGAGAGACCGCGGTCGAAGCAGAGCACATAAATAAGACCAGCGAATACAACAGTTCTTGTCCACAGCGTAGTGCAGCACACTAGATAAGATTACAATCCACCCAAACAAGAGAAAGTGTCGCAGATGACAGGTATAATTATCATGGGGGTTGTCTAGATCATAAGCTTGTATCATAAGTAGAAGTAAATCTCCCGGAAAACAACGTCGTCGTTAGCCCATCGTGTCAGGGTGGCGATTCTAGATTATCTTTCTTCCTCCTCCAAGGGGGTGGTAAGTCCATGACCATTCCCATTTCCTGGCATATAGTAGTACCGACTGTACGAGAGGGGACTAGCCATCCTCGCATCGGGAAGCAGCTCGCCCCTCTCGTTGACTCTCCCAGCGTTTGTCATGGACCCACCACTCGTCGACGTCATCGAGGTATAGGCGTTGTTGAGCGAATTGCTCCTGCTGGGAGAAGAGCCTGAGAGCGAAGGGGTATAAGTGGCGAAGCGTAGCGACGATATCTGCGAGGCTGGTGTTTGTGACCTTCGCGTAGACGTGGACCGTGTCGATAACGAGGCCGCCTCACGTGAGCCGAGCGACTCGATGGTGGCCATGCGCCGGACAAAGCCACCCATTATGGGTACGCATTCGTCTTCTTCTGCACTATCGTCTCTGACAAGCGGTTCGGGAGACGTTGCAAGCTCCGGGAAGATGGGAGAAGTCATGGACTGCCGAGGTTGAGGTGACACGACGTCACATTCGTGAAGTTCAGATGATGAGCTAGCGGCGGCTTTAGGTTGAAGGGCATCATCGCTGTTATAGACGGATAGATAGGGGTAGGTTGGGCCCACGGAGCCATAGCCGTACGAGTATACTGGACTGTCACTTTTGGTATCAACTCCTTTTGATGAACCCGTAGTCTGCGAGCCTTCGCCGGCATTCCATGCTGATCGCGTCGGACGGTGCTCCGAGGAGCCATTATAGTCACCTGAGGCGCCACCGATGATATTAATTTCGGGGATATCAAAACCAGAAGAGGCAGCAAGATAGCCGCTCTCGGCGGGGCCGGACGAGCCAGTACGTTGGTTCAGCTGCTCACTCGATATGCGGCTCATACGGCGAAGCGCCCTTGGAGTGGCAGAGTGGCGATTCTGGTTTGGAGCAGTAGGAGGCGCTTGCGTTTCCGAATCTGGGGGTGAATTGCTCCTAGTGGGCCAGATAGGTGTTGGGCGATACGTGTTGGTAGGTGTAGCAGCGTGATGGGAGACCAGCGTGGAAGGGCCCAAATAGGGATGCGACTGGCTGGAAAGGGATAGTGACGGGGCGAGTGTGGTACTCGAGTTCGTAAGTGCGAGAGTTGAGCTGGAGCGGACAAGTGTGTTCTTGGATCGCATGAACTTGAAGTGCGAACTGGAAGAAGACGGAAGAGTGGACATGGGTGAGGCATCATCCTGATTGGAGACAACAAAGGACGGTCGGTATATCCGCCGAATCCTGTTTGCTTCGGACGGGTGGCGAGCAACGTAGTATGCGCGAGCGGTGAATAGATAAAGAACCTGCGCAGAAGCAGAAGGGTCATTACGAGATTAGCTTGTGGTAGAGGTCTAAATACTAGCACGGAAGCCCGAGCACGTACAATAACAGCCAAAGTTATAACAAGACGCAAAACTGCAGCACCGGCCCACGCTGAAAATGTCGTGGAGCATCTAGAAGCAGAGATCGGTGCTAGAGGTGAGTCAGTCCATACGACATCGATGTCCCATCCACAGCTGTTTGTGGGATGCCATAGAGCGACAAGGACGACGTTCACGATGGCTGTGGTGAAAAGAAGAAGGGAAGAAAACGCGCGAAGAATCGTGCGTGAGTGCGACCAAGCGCGTACGCAGGTATGTGCAGGAAACAGAGGCGAGAGAAGCGAGAGAATGATAACTGCCGTGGAGATTGCGGCAGTTATCCCCAGTGCGAGTGCCGGAACACGAGCGGAAGCCACAGTTGTGGTGGCGAGCGTTAGGCAATAGCGAATGGTGGAGTATACTGCCCATACACCTATACGAAACTGTTAGCTTTGAACAAGTACTGACGTGCGCTAATCAATTACCAAGCACGAGCTCCAGGGCTATAGTTGCCGCCTGTAGTCGACGCAAACGCCTCTTTATATGTCGTTCTTCTAGACTCTTACATTCCGCAGCAGTAGGGGGGTCACCCAAGAGGTTTAGACCGAGATCCCACCCGGAGTGTGGACCATCAGGATGGGTTGGCTGTCGGGCTATGAGGTCAAGATAGGCGGCTGATTTGAAGGCAGGTGATGTTGGACTACTGGGTTGCCCCGGGTCGGAAGCTGGTGTGAGTAGCGGCGCAACAGAGTGGGACGGGGCTTGTGTAGCGGGCATATCTGGGGTGAAAAGAGCGTGGTGGAGGAATAAGGCAGCCATAAGGAGGGGATCACGGGGCAGGGCAGGGGTACCTGCGAGCAGTGTCAGACACTGATCGCGCAGCTTTTCACCACAGAAAAAGGCTTACCGGTCGAACAAAGTTGACTTCAAGTCAAAAGAAAGTAAGATATACTTATCTGACACTGCAACACGAAGTCAGTGTCTACGTAGATCAGAGTCTCACCGCGCCCGGGGATCGAAAAGGGCACTCACAGCTTGGCTGACGGTCAACGATGTGCAAGCTGAAACTAAGTGAACATCTCAGCGGAAACGCGAACCTGCACTATATAGTTTGTTAGTCAAAGGTTAGCGTGCGGAGAACGGCAGCTACCCTGGAGCGATCATATATCCCGACGCTAGAACCACTCAATCTCCTCATTCCGCCCGTTATATTGAATCTCACGGACAGCCTTCACGTAACTCTCACCATGATTCCGATAAGCTTTTTGTTATGCATTTATCAGATTAGTCGTTCACCTCAGTAGAGATTCAGAGGTCTCGCAGTTCCGCGAAGTCGTGAGTTGGACCTGGCAGGCAATGTTGAAGGTGTCTGATGGCGCATGCAGCGTCTATGGCGGGTGAAAGAGCTCCACAGTTTGGTGACCCACAATCTACACTCACACAAGAACCGCAAGGTTGAAGGGAAAGCCCACGATCATCTTCTGGAAACCCATCAGACTTTCTGGGAAGCAATGGTTCGTGACTACAAATGAAAAGTCACCATCTCTACATACAGCAGGGGCGTACGCGGGGGATGCACCCGTCAGAAGGTCAGATGGGCCGGTTTCAAGCGACATGGCCAGCCTCAGCAAGCCCTTGCTGCACCCTAGCCTACCAGCACAGACCAGTAAACGCTGCAACTCCTACAGACTACACTTTCGTTTAGATTTCAAAAATGTCTGCCATCATGTCATTGCGCTCTTCAGTGCAGTGAGTTCATCCGCGCTGAGCCCCCACCGGTTGTCGTCCTTCGCATCCCCAAAGTACCCTCGCAAACCATGTTTCTGGACACCGGCGAATTCCTTCCGACACTGTGCCACGTATGTGTGTAGTAGTCTGCACCAGAAAGTGGGTGAGCGGTCGGCCATCTACACAAATTCACAAAAAAGGGGCTACCTACCGGACGACGTTGTCCTCGAAATCGACATCTCGCTCGCTTTCTCCGTCTGGACCAAATGGAACGGGCTCAGAGAGCGCAGATATTACGGCGTCCAGGAGAGATGAACCCTCGACGGTGTTCTCAGCTATTAGTGCTTGCAACGTTGGACCAGAAGTTGAGACTGAGTCAGGGTCAGATAGCATCGAGGCGTGAGAATTCGCATGAACAGGGGCAGCTGCAGAGGAAGGGGTGTGGATGTCCGGCGAGGACGCGGAATCTGGAAGGTCAGAAGTAGGCACTAGGAGGGTGTTTAGGAGAAACGCGGTTTTGCGCCGGACGTTTATATTCGAGTCTGTGGTAGCCATGGAATTGAGCAATTACACAAAAAGGGAGGTGGTGTATGTGACCTTCGAGTGCTCCGCGGAACGCTGTCCACCCATCTATGTCAACGAGTTGTTTGACAGCTACTGCGTTGTGTTTCAGCAGTCCGGAGAGCGTATACAATGCCTTTGATCGCATTTGTGCTGAGCACGATGCTGGTGATAGCGATGCAAGCAGAGTTGGGAGGGGATCTATGGTGAGATACTGCCAAATGACTTCTGTCAGAGTGAATAACTAAACTCTAAGAACGGGGAAGACTGTGCTTACTGCTTGCTGTGCTGCAGGATTATTCTGCAGTGCCGTGCCTATCACCCACAAGGTTTGTGTCTTTATTGCGTCGGTTGATCCAGAAGCGGTGAGTAGTTTTTGCAGGGGCTCCCACATCTTGAGCTTCTTAAGGTCTACCATTGACGTCTTACAAGGTGTTCCGCCGCGGATATTAGGGCAAAGATACATACCATTCGCATTGTCGATGTTTTCCACCAACTACATAATTTGACAGGATTATTAGCAAGTTGGTTCGCAATCGCATGGCCACGGCACATGAGAGGATTGAACCCACCATTTCGAGATCATCCAAAGCAGCCAGCCGTGCATCCTCGGCTTTGGCGTCGTCAACGGCGACTTCAAGCGCCTCTTTCATTAGCTGTGCATCTGGCTTGCCAAGTATGTGGTCAATTATAGCGGGATCAAGGTCACGTCTAGGTGCAGGTGGGGGTGCGCTGCCTCCCGAGCTAGGTGTAGAATTCTCGATGCCCCATCGCAGGAGAGATTCCATGGCTGGTGTGATCGGTGTTGTAAGTAGATGGGAAAGGTGCAAGAAAAAGTACTGCACAGCAGCGACCAAGGGTAACTTATGTACGCAGAATACACTGAGAAGATGCCAGAATCATCGCTGCTCCTCCCTTTTGGGTGGTGTGCAGAAAAGATTACAACTTCATACCCAGCGAAAATGAGCCACTTCATCGGCAAAACGGCGGAGTCAAGCGGAGCCTTAACGTCGTCTGATATAACCCTCCAGCTTTTTTCCCTTTTCGTTTGATGGTTGACGTTCACGTCTGCGATCGCTAGAAAAGTCTTCGAAGCGCGAGATGGGTTTCCATTTGACTTGTAAGTGTTCAGTGCCCGCTTTCTTCGTTCCTATCCACTTGTGATGAATCACAATTTACCATACGTTTTACCACATTCCGAAAATACTGTGTGGACAAAACCATTGATTTCAGCCTTGTCTGACCTTTCCTGCCTCGAAATCATCCATATTTGTTATCAAGTGACTGATCTAATACTGCAGGTTCGGTAAGGATTTCATTGACACACCGACCCACGTTCGTACAAGACAAGGTGTGTGGTTTTCATCGTCTTGATCGCCTCCTTTTTTGCGTCATTTTTGCTATTGATGAAAATTACTCGATGGGCGGACCGAACGTGCTCTTTCCATACAGTCTCCCGGTGTACAATGTGGAGACGGCGAGGGTACTTGTTGAAACGCATCGAAACCTGATTTGTCCTCTTTCATTCTTGAATCATCTGATGATCCTCGGAACGCAAATGCTGACCACAGCACTTATTTCAGGTACTTTCAATTCACGAACGCGGTGCAACTGATGATCATGGTGATACTTCATGCTTCACGCACCTCCCCTTTATGAACATCTGTAACTTTGTAACACTGCTCCACGCTGGGAATTTACATATTCCACTGCCCTTGCTTCTGTCCGCTTTCGTTAAGATTGATTCCGCTGCGTTGCGCTCTCTTCACCTGCCTGGACCAAGAGAACATCAGCACGAGACCATTTTACAGCATTTTTTGGCACTGTAGTTGCCAAGTACTTGAATAACAGGCTGACGGGAATCGTGAGGAAAGTCGCGCGGTAGCACGCAAGAGGCTATTTTACAGCACGAGCGCTTCTTCTAGGGAGAATATATAATAGAGTACAATGGTCTGGAGGTAGCCGTCTCTTCAGCGTTTACTGTAAGTTGCAATGCACAGAAGAGTCGTCGCTGCTGTTGTGCCACAAATTTGGCGGGGTCAAAAACCTTGGAACGCGGAAAACGCCTTACCCGACGAGGGTACCACCGAACGGGATGTCACCGTGCTTGGGAACAGAAGGACCTTGAACCACAACCTTGAAGTCGATACCAACGACCATTCCCGCCCCTCGAGACCATTGTGGAGACGGATGAGTTCACCCGGCGCCAGTAGTGTTTTGAGTGGGTCAAGCGCGGACGAACATGAAAGGCTGCGGATGAGCCCCGAAAGTATGCGGAGGAACAGTCTGCTTGGTAGTGTCCCAGAGGAAGATGGACCTAATGCCAGCGTGCAATTTCCTCAGCCCGACGAGGACAACCTTGGTAACGAGCTCGAAGACGAGGAATGGGAACTAGAACAGAATGGGCTCTACAGTGGTATGTGTCCACCAGTCCTTAGGAATCCTCAGCATCTGCCAGGAAATATGCATTGACTTGTTCTCCAAAGGTTCATACTCTCGTTTCGTTGCGATGTACTCGTTTGTACCCGCAACTGTTCTCGTAGCATTCACTCTGTTGGGGCTCTTGCCTGGGCTTATATGGCCCATTTCGGGCTCTGCATCCCATTATCCACCAGGGTTTCCACATCCCCTTCCGGAGATCGTCCTCTCAGCGTCCATGTTCAGCCTAGCCCACCTCCTTCGAGTACCCCTTTTCTCTCTCTGTTCCTTCCTCCTCAGGCCTGCTGCCGCCGCTCTCCTTTCCACCCTCCTCCACGTGCTTCTCACGAACCTCCTGCGCCTTGCTGCCCTTGCGCTCCTCCAAGTGCGCCATACCATGGATCACCCCGTCCCGACTTGGCAAGATCCCGCATTCCGCACTGTGTGGTGGCTCGCGCTCAATATTTCAGAGGTCCTGGTAGCGCTGGTACAAGCATACGGCCAAATTGGCCTCTACCGTGACGTCATGGTTCCTGAAGGCAGGGCTCACGAGTTCCTGGAACGCTTAAAGAACGACAACGTGCGGATGTCAGACGTGGGGGATTCGTATGCCTTCCAGGATTCGAGACAGGTTCTTAACGAAACTCGGGACGTCGAGGAAGACCTACCGGCACCTAGGCCGGCTTGGAGGAGTGAAACGGTCTTAGGATCGCAGATAGATCGTGACTTTGACCAGCTTCTTGCGTTTAAATCGCGGGAGGAGTTGGAAGAGATCTATGGCTTACCTGTTGTGGTTCGTGTTTTTATCCCACTCCGTTGATTTATCAACTCATGACCGGTCGTTTGGTAGAAAATCCCGATATTCATTTCTTGCCTTCAGCGTTTCAATTCTATTATTCTCTCGCTCGGACTGACACTTCTACTTTCGTCCTCCTATCTTCGCTCTCCGCTATCATTACCGGCCTCCGACTACTCGCAAACGCATTCCACGGCATATTCCTACACACCAATCTCTGCGACCTTGCCCCTTGTACTTGTGGTACACACATCACTTGCGATGCTCTACACGCCCTCCGTCCTACCGCGGATTGGCGTGCATACCGCTGCCTACGTTGGAGTGCTGGCGGGTCTGATGTCCTTCTTTGCGGGACTAGCGGCTTGGGGCGCTCTGTCATGATCGTACTTCTGATTAGCTATCATAGGCTGTCACCACTTTCCTTCGGTCGGATGGACCGAGTTGGAGCAGGTTGGAGCTTTTGAAATTTACATGTCAGAAAATCTGCACTCCCTGACTTCTGGCAAAGTATCCGAGATGGACAACTGGGATTTGCCTGAGCTGCTTTGGGGTTGGGATGTGGGACCGGACTGAAGCTGGCCTCTCTGAGACAAATGTTTCCCTTGCATCAATCTCGGTAATAATAAAAACGCAGTTGCACCGCGTGACGCGTGAAGAGACTTGCTGCCGTGAACAAGCCATGAATAACAACGACTTGTGGTAGTTTCATCCTCAATATGGCTCGTAACCAGTCTTATACTATGAAAGCAAGTTTGCTTTCAGAGTAGGGAGGTCCCCAATTTGACGCCGGGGGCGGGTGGAGAGTGCCCGGCAGAGCTGAACGGAGGTGTATCCGGGCCCACCACCACTTGCACCCAACAATCCACGTCAGCTCTCATTTGATTTGCTGCTCACTCTTGCTGGTTGTATCTAAATATCTTTTCTGTCAGCTCTTTGACGTTTCGTATGACTGACTTAGAACTGTGATATTGGATACATGGTGATGGCCAGCGCAATAAAGTCGCGAGAAGACACATGAAGGAGACTGGTTGAGCGGTATACGGCTCCTAGCTTTCCTCCGCGTCCTGGGCGAGGAACTTAGCAATTTGCCATCCAGAAGACTCCTGGCCCCCCGACTCGGCGAACCCCCTCAACAGGTGTGGGTGTGTCCCCCGATCAACTTGAACTCGGGCTGCAACCTGCTTACGGTCGGCATATCACGATTAGCTGTACGCTCCGTGTTGTTTTACATCAACACTCACCTCATTACATACCTACATGCACTCTTTTCGCTCCCCGACTCAGTACCTCATATACCTCGCGTCGCCACTTCATCGGCTCAGCCTTTGGCCCACAGACCGAGTCGGTCACTTATCCCTCGTTTCTTGAGACGGCGTTCGTGCAACTCGCTCTATGGTATCTACCACCCACGCAATGGCCACTTCTGCTGAGGGTATCGTCAGCTCGAGCAGATATGAAACGGCTGCGTGGTTCTTAGGTCCAAGGGCCGAAAATTGCGGGACAATGAGGCTCTGCCTTGAGCTCATCCTCAATGGCGTCTTGCACAAGCGACAAGACGGGTATTTGGAAGATAAGGCAAGCAAACTATCTTTAATGGAGCTAAAGTATTTGACGGACGGGTTGGTGTGGATCACAGTTGTCCGTCGGTAGTTCAGGCGTACAATCCTCAGAGGGTTACAAGAGGAACCAGGATCGCCTTGTCAGAAATTTGGCAGCGACCGTTTCTCGATTATACGAGAAAGCCATCCCGTTGTATTCTCGACGATGGTCCGCACACATGGCTGCCGACACGACACTACCTGGGATGCTTGGCTACATTGCCGCTCTCATTCACAACCCAAATAATATCTCGCCGGATTCCGCGCCCTACACGAGTCATCTGGAATATGTCGTGGGGCAACAGCTCTGTGGTATGCTGGGGTATGCCGTCAGGCTGCCAGAGGGTACCGTTGATGGCAAGATTTATGCTTGGGGCCATCTCACGTCTGGAGGCACTGTCGCCAACTTGGAGTCTATGTGGTGGGCATTTACCCTGGCAATTCTTGCAATCGCGGGCACTAACACGGTATTTCTGTCATAGGGCTGGTAGGCTGTAACGACCCGTTTCCTGCATTATTTCTGAAACACCTTCTAGCTAGGAATTGTAAATTTCTGCCCCTCTCACTCAAGTGGGCTTCCGAGGGCGGCAACCCCCTAGAAGCCATCGCTTCTGCCTTCAAAGTTGTGCTTTGCACTGGTGTCACCAAGTCCATCTGCGACTGCAGCGCGTGGGAGCTCCTTAATCTTGTCCCCGACGAGGTCATTGCATTACGAGTCCGCATCTGTCACGAGTTTGGCTTCTCGGGGATCCATGTGCAAAAAGTCTTAAATCCCTATTTGATCGATACAGTGGGCAAGCAGGCCCTAGAGGCGCACTTTGACATAAAGCTCCCAGCTCGATACCTTATCTCGCAGGCAATGCACTACTCTTGGCCCAAAGCGGCTGGTGAGCGGATCGCTTTTCGGTCGTATACCCGTCTGATAAAAATCTATTTCGAGCACTTACTGGAATTGGAGAGGGAAATATTGTGGGGGTTCCGCTGGCTTATACCGGACACATGGATATCGATAGCCTCGACAATATACTTGCCGAATGCCTAGATAACCAACGAGCAGTTTACGGTGTTGTCGCCATCGTCGGCTCCACCGAACAGGGCCTCGTTGACCCACTTTCTTCCATAATAGGCCTCCGACGGAAGTATCAGGCCCTCGGTCTTTCTTTTTTGATTCACGCAGACGCTGCTTGGGGAGGGTACTTCACGTCCCTTCTTGCGTCGGCTCCGGCGGGCGATCGCACCAATCATGCGAAGGGCACATATGATCCGACGATAGCGCTTTCTGCAAGGACTAAACACGAGCTCGAACACCTTCGCTACACCGATTCTATCACAATTGATCCGCACAAGTCAGGGTATATCGTCTTTCCCGCCGGGTCACTTTGCTATCGGAACGGCAACATGAAGTATCTGGTGATGAAATCGGCCCCATACATCGACGAACATTGCTACTCCGACAGTAGCACAATGGGAATTTTCGGCGTGGAAGGAAGGTGTGTATGGTGATCCAAGATGTTCACGTTGGACCTCGCTCATTTTACCTCCGCAGTAAACCTGGGGCGGCGGCCGTCGCTGCGTGGTTATCGCATGAGACAATCGGCCTGCATCGGGGCGGATATGGACTCATACTCGGAGAAGCCATGTTCACCAGTGTGAAGGTACCTTGGTCCGTTCCCCTGATCGCGTGACACACTAACATGTTGCCGTGCGGATAGATATATAGCCAGTGGGTAACGATGGGATTAAGAAGCTCGCGGGTCACAGTTACTCCTTTCATCATGTTACCCACCGAGCTTGAAGGCAAAGCTGAGGTGGAGATTGCCGCTGAGACACAGGCTATCTTCGATGCGATAGTCGGACGCTCGGACGACGAGATCCTCAGTAATCCAGAGGCTCGGGATTTAATCCAGAAAATTGGTCCTGAACTGGTCGTCCAGTCTTTCGCGGTTAACTTCCGCCGAGCTGACGGAACGCTCAACGAAGACATTGTAGAGGCCAACGCACTCAATACACGCATACATGGCAAATTCTCATTGCAACGTCCCGAGGACTGCATACATGATTTGGATTTGTTCGTTGGGTCCTCGCTTTTGGTTCCGGAGAAGTATGGAGCTAGCTTGGTGCATTTCAAGAAACGCATCGGTCTGGTTGGAGATGGTCCAGTTTTTGTCTTGCGGTTCGTTACCATGTCACCATACCCGTGCCCGGCGGATACAACGGCGAAGATAGCGAATCTGGTACAAAAAGCGGCCGAAGAAGAGGCAGAAGTAAGCTGTTACTTAAATTTGTCACCCGTTCATTTTACTTAACTAGTTCGATGTCCAGAAGGCCTTGCGGAGGAGTACAGTCATTCCTTCTTTACACAGTTTTGTGATGCACGGAGAAGAACGCCTTTTCATGACATACTCAGCGTCGTTCAATATCGCAAGTCACCAGTATCAGCTCGCCATAACGGGGGATATGTCAGAGGCGGAGAGGCGAGCGTATATTGTTGTCCGAAAGCAACATCCAGGCGCAAGTTTCGAAATGAGAACGACAGAGCCATCCGAAATACTGCCTCTTATCTCAAGGGGCCGAGCAAGGGTCCAAATCACCAGTTCTTCAATACCCAGGTGAGCGTCCAATTTCTCTAAGAAGCTCTGGTTTTTAAATTTGTGTCAGTCTACTGATGTCGTGCGAAATCACCAACATAAATCTTCTCCACTTCTCGCCTCTTGGCAGAAAACACCTGCAGATCGCTTACCCGGAGACAATGATGTTCTACCTCTATGGGTCCCCTTCGGATGCCTATATCGAGCATATCCTCGTCCACGCTCCCAATGCGCAAATGCATGGACGAGTGGTCCTCGCGCTCCCAGAAGTAGACGACACAGCCTTTCAAACAGGCCTGAAGAAGGGATTCGTGGTTCGAACAGATATCCTTGAACGCGCTCGAATGCCCTTCAGTCCCTCGCATCGGCCCACATTCTTTCGGACAGGACTCACCACAAAAATATCGTTGTATCGTATCGACGACGTTTCTGGCCGCAGTGTACCCAGTAGTACTGGTGCCTTAGTCAATCTTGGACAGCTCTTTGCCGAGGGTGAGATGACGCTCCAAGATGATATTTACATCGATATGGACTTGGTCAACGCGATACCTTAATTGATTTCCATGGGTCATTGACCATCGTTGTATATGTCCGCCATACGTTATCGTGGGACCGGTGTAATACTGCTTTATCTGATCCTATCGTACAGGCCGTTTGGTACGTCTAGCTTAAATCTGTCCTAAACCACCTTCTGTCCTACACAAGCACTACATGTCCATACCATCCGCTCCAAACAACCCGCCAGCCCAGCGACTGACTGCACACGCACAAGCGCCAAGGAGAAACGACCAGTCGAACAAACCACCGAATAGAGAGTATTCTGGCAGTGTGAGAAAGAGGTTTGTAGCATTGGTAGCTGGCAGTTGGGTGTTTTCGGGAGTGGTCAAGGTGGAGTTGGAAGACGAAGGCGGCTCGATGTGGAGAGAGACAGTGGATGGGGATGGCGGAAACATTGTGCGGAGCTGCACGAGGGTCGACAACAGATATATACCCTGCGACGTGAATTTAAGATAAGACCAGAAGCTGTGGCGGAAGTGTGATATACGCACCATCAATTGAGCGAGGACAAGAAGCATGAGCGATGCGGAGACATTGCGGGACGTTATGCGGAAGGCCTGACCACACCAACCAGAACAACTCAGAGGTTAATCGGAGCCCCGTTGATGGGAGGAAGAAAAAATACCCTCGTGACACCTCTCAACACGACTCTCACACTGCTAAGGATGATGACTCCTACCAATGCAAGACTTATCTGTCTCGATAGCGACGGGACATCGATATGCAGGTTTCCGCCGGTGGTCTCGCCTTCGGGTACCAGCGGCAACAGGGACACCAGATAGGCGAGTACGTGTGCCATGATGTCTCCGTATGAAGAAGGCGAGGTAGCAGACGAAGGAGGAGATGCAATGTTGATGATGGACTGGATAGGGTCAGTATGAGCGAGGCATGTGAAATGGTAGCTGGAAATATGCAGCACACTCACACTACAAACCCTAGCCACGCAATATACAGCCCAAGTTCTGCTAAGCGCCTTCCCCTTAAAGGAATCAGCAAATTCGGCAGCCCTCCGGTTGCGTTTCAGGGCGGAGAGACGCATTGTCATCTGGGACTCAAGTGCTTGAAGGCCAGCTACTTCTTGTTGTAATGAGCTGAGCTCTGGTTTAGTGCATAAGTGTCAAAGGTCAGAGGCGAAGAGAAAAAGGGGAGACTCACGAGAGTCGCGCTTGAAGGGGGTCATTCGTAATACCCATGACCCCTCTGATTGAGCTTGCTAGAGAAAGGGCACTTGAGAGTGTATACATGGAAGGTTCAGCGAAGAACATACATTAGAGGGCGAGTAACTCTCTAGGTCTTGCGATCGGTCTTGTAAATCTGATTTTACTCGCTCGAGAGCATTTTCGGCGGATGCAATAGATGACGCCGAGGGGATGGTCCTGGCAGGGCTTTCCTCAGCGAATAACTTGAAGGTGGTGAGAATACGGACCGCACGTTTTTCGACTAAAAACACTCCACCCACCGCTCACGGCTCCAAAACCAGACAATAGTCCAAGAACGGTCGTTCCAAGAACTACAAGTCGGGCGGTGGCAGCGGTAAGGGGATTGTATGATGTGAGTGCGGCCGGGAGTGGAATATAGGACAGCACGAAGATGTACAGCAGCACAGGCAGGATAGTTAGGATAATACGAATCAATGGGGTGCGACTGTGGCTTGTACCAGCAGTGTCTAGAGTTGTATTACCATCAGTCGACACTCTCAATGTAGACCTAGTACAGCGGCAGGCGTACCGGGACGGTGAGTGAGAATTAGACTGAACGATGCTGGTATAAAGAGAAGAATAGTTGCTAGCAGGAGAAACAGTGCTATCCTCCAGCTGAGCAGACGTGCTCTTGTAGAAAATTCTTCAGCCATACTGCGGATGTGCGCCGAATGGCTGCTGTTTGTCACGAGACTCACTGGTCTTCCAGCAAATCGAGGCCCTGGCACATCAACATCGCAAATAGGATGGTGCTCTCGGAGAAACATAGGGAGAAGCATGATTGTCCAAGATATGAATGCCATGATCTTGCAGTACTTGGTTTTGGAGTGGACGCAGACGGAGGCAGCGCCTCCTGTGATGTGAGGCTTTGCAAGTCACTGTAAAGCTTTCTTTGCAAGAATACACGACAACATAAGAACAAGACAGCGCTAATGATACGATTTTGTTAGGATTCGTCTTGAGCGGAATGACCAATGACCTGGCTGACCTTGCCACTAGCGTAAATAATACAGTTGCGATCATGGATGTCCGTATAAAAGGGGTGCCACTGCAGAGCGATTCTGAGGCTCCGATACGGTGCCAACCGCAACGAAATGGTGGTCTGGATGAAAGCAAGGTTCGAGAGAACGATGGGGACGGCAACGTGGTAACCCTAACCTGAGGCCAATAACCATAACCCGGGCTTAGGGTTCTCAGACACGTGGCTCTCCCCTTCCGTCTCATCGTTGCACAGCCGTGCGGCATCGCCATCGGAATACTTTCAGCAGCGACGACAACGACAACATTCACGAATGGACGAGCCCAATAAAAAGTCAGACCCTACGACTCAAGTCAATAATGAACAAGCCACGGCCACAGATTTATCTTTCTCACAGCAGCCTCCTCAAGCTGTGAATATTAATTAATTTCCGTGGCCTCCAGCGTTAGAACTGACACTTGAACCCTTTCAGCAAGCAGAAATAATCACAGCCGCCCAACGGGGCGACCTCGAGACCCTTCGTCACCTTGTGGAATCCGGAAAGGCTAGTGTTACAGACAGGGATGACCAGAATGTGTAAGTGACGTCCTTTGGAAGCCCTTGAAAGCTCCTCAACTTACCCCGCAGCACCCCTCTTCATTGGGCGGCTATCAACGCACAACTGGCAACATGTCGCTATCTCATTGAACAAGGTGCAGAAGTCGACGCGATAGGCGGCGACCTGAAGGCCACTCCCCTGCAGTGGGCGGCCCGCAATGGCTACCTTTATATTGTGCAGCTGCTCATATCCCATAATGCCGACCCGACCATCGCCGACACGCAAGGTTATAATTCGCTACACCTCGTCACACACTCATCTTCTGTCATGCCACTGCTGTACCTCCTTCACCAGCCCGTCAACGTTGACTCGCGAGATGTGCAGGGCCATACATCCTTGATGTGGGCCGCATACCAAGGCGATGCACTGTCTGTCGATCTCCTCCTCAAGCATGGCGCAAATCCGAACTTGCAAGATGATATGGGATTGACGCCGCTGCACTGGGGAGTAGTAAGAGGAAATAGGGTAATCTTGCGCCGTTTGATCGAGATGGGAGCCGACATCCACGCGAAAGATACCGAGGGACGCACGCCGAGGGATATGGCGGTGGAGCTGAAAAGCCTTGGGGCTTGGAAGAGAGCTCTAGAGGAAGGTGGGATGACAGAGTACGGTGTCCGCAAGACGAAACCTTTGAATGAAGTCGGTTGCCAATTCATATGGCTGTGACACGACACTAACTTCACCACTCTAGCGAAACACCAAAGTCGCGATATTCATCCTCCCCTCTCTCTTCCTATATCTCATCTTCACCACTTTGACCATTCTACCGTGGTACACTGGAATAATACTGGCCATGGCAGAGTTTTTCGCGATGCACCACGTGAGTCTCCCGGATCTCTATATTATTCGGTGCTGATGCATCACAGATTGTTACCCGCGTACTCTTAAACAAAGACACATACGTTGGCACAGTCAACCAGAGCCCATATTTCGCAGGAATTATAGCTGGATCCATGATTTGGGTCGGATACTGCTGGATAACTCGACTCGTTCAACGTACGTTTTGCATTGTTCTTGGGAGGCGCACTTCACCAACGCCCATTATCAGAGACACAATCGCATGCCTTTACACATCTTATATTCGCACTCACTTTTGGATTGTGCGCGTATAACTTCTTCCGCGCTATCACTCTCGACCCCGGCGCATGTCCACGGCCCGCAAACGATGGAGAACTAAAAGCGGTGGGACCTTTATCTTTGTTACCTGCTAATGCTTATGGGCCAGCATAGATTATTGAAGACCTCGCATCAGAAGGAAGGCTGAACGGTCAGACATTCTGCATACAATGCATGGTATGTATCTTCCTTCGAGGTGCTTCAGACGATGACCGTGCCTTTGTAGGCACGAAAACCTCTCCGTTCGAAACATTGTCGAGTGTGCGATCGGTGTGTGGCTCGGAGTGATCAGTGAGTGCCTCAAACCGGCCCAGCATACCTTGATTAAACTACTGCAGTCATTGTCCGTGGGTTTGGAATTGCGGTAAGTAGCCCCTCGAGCTTTACTGCAGAATAACCCATGCGCTATCTAGTGGGCGCCAATAACCATCGCCAGTTCCTGCTATTTGTTACGACGCTTGTCATTGGTATCGCACTGTTTGATTATCTGACTTGGGAATGTACGTCCTCATTTTCTCCTATTTTACCTATCTCCTCACGTGCCGTAGTCTTCGCCACTGTCGCGCAGCCTGAGCCATCATCGTCAGAATGCTCCGCCCTTCTCTGCATACCAGCTTCTGTCGACTCCTTCCTACTGACTGTCTCGATGTGGGCAACCCTCCAGCTAACATGGACTATTGTCCTGCTGGCAACACAGTATTGGCAGGTCGCGCGCCAACTTACGACTTTCGAGGTATCGAACCTCGGACGTTTCGGGTTCATGGGGGGGCGTGGTGGCCTTGCAGCTGGCGGAGGCGGTGCAGGCGTGCAAATGGGCCATCGACACCACCACGCAGGAGGTCAAGGCGGAGACGGCGAGGGAGAAGGGGAAGGAGAGACCGGACACAAGCATAATCATCGCCACAGTGGTGGGTTGTGTTCAGCGCTTACAGCCCCTGGAACGTGCACCGCGTTCTTGCTCAACCTCCTCGGGCTCGACCGGTTCACTCGTGGCCGTGCTGTACACGGTCTTGCGCTCGCGTCATCATCCCCGACCAATTCCCGCGCGCGCAACCCGTTCGATTTGGGCGTGGTTGGGAACTGTAGGGATTTCTGGTCGATGGGGCGAGAGGTGGGTGTGGAGTATGGTCAAGTGTATGATGTGCCGCTGGAAGGGTTTGAAGAGGCGAAGAGGAGGAGAGAGGCGGAGAGAGAGAGGGGCGAATTTGATCACGACCATGATGGCGGGAGAGGTAAGAGCCTTCTGGGGAAATTAGGTCTCAGGATGGGCATGGGATCGAACAGGAGAGGATACGAGCCTCTCAGTCAGGTGTAGACTAAACTGTGCGACTTTGTTCCATTTGCTTTCGTTATTTATCCAGACGGGAGATCTTTCACGACGTGTATTATACCTAAAGGCGTAGAGCCTGAGGACCTCTTAAGTACGCCTTTCTTGGTTTAATTTGCCAGCTAGTCACATAGTTGAACCTTTTAAACCGCTAACAGATCCAGCTAGAGACTGGTACTACATTATGTACAAAGGAGAGGCGACCTCACGTCGACCAACTTCAGCGGAAGCGTGTAGGGTGACTCTGGAGACTAGATCCAACTGGGGCGAGGAAAGCTCAAATCGCAGACCTGAGCTCAGCTCTTTCTGCACCAAGCGTTTTGAATTCCTGGGTTGACAAAGGGATGAATGGCCATGTGAACCAATTTCCACCGGTGCGCATGATGGGTAGACTCATTTCCTCCAGTAGGTCATCTACCAACTGGGGGTAACTGTAGACACGTCAGCAAGTGATCAGCAGACTGCAAGAATAACTTACTCCCAGAAGTTGATCCTCGTGCTGAAACTTTCGTTCGCCCAGTTTAGGATCCCCGGGTATCGGATGTTCATCCATTCAGTTTCGCGCTCGCATTGGGCCGCTGCCTCCTCCGGCGAAGGGATCCGAAGGAAGGGATCAGAGAGCAGGTACGAAGAGATCCAATGAGACGAAACTTCGAAGACGTAAGCTGGGTTCGCGGTGTACTGCATACAGAATGAGATTTTTTTCGCTTTTGTAATAAGGAGACTGACCACCGCGCCATTGATGGCAAAATCACGTCTAGATATATTGCGAGCTGGAACCATCCCGTGATAGAGTAACAGTCCCCGTGGTTCGATATCATCAGCTAGGGTCTTGGGAGGATTTCCGATACTTTTATATGACCCCCATTCTGATTCACTAGCTGTAACGGGAGCAATTGTATGCTTGTCGATACCCAGTTCTTGAGCCGTGTCAACTGAATTTTGACGTTGAGTTAATGTTAGGATATTACAACGAGAAACAGACCATCAAATAGACCTTCCCAAGAAGAATTAAACCCAGTTGCCAGTATGAGTGCGTCGGCCTCCACAACACGTCCGTCGGCCAGAATAATTGACCGACCATCATGGCCGAAACGTTTCGCCCGCGAAGGCGCAACCAGCTTGATTTTTCCTGAGTTCACCAGTGAATGAAACCTATTTGGCCGAGGACCACCTTCGTCGTTTGTTCTCACTCCCCAAAACATTGAGTAGGAATTGGATAGCGGAGAAGAGCTGGGGACGGATAAGAATTTGAGCTAAATAATGCTTTTTGTTGAATACGACTGTGGTTGAGGCGCGAACTTGCGTACCGAGCACCAAGCAAGAGCACTCAAAAAGCCATGGACAATTTTACTTCCCAACCAAGTTGTGTGCAGAAATTGTCTAAAGTGGGAGATCAGAAAACATAGAGGTGACGTAGAGTTATTTCCTTACTCAAATCTAGTTCTGAGGTGAATATGAGGAGACATCAGAGTTAGGAGCCTAATCAGATATATATCAGTAGTATGCTTGACACGAATTAACCCCACTACACACACCTACTCTTCCGAATGAAATGCGGGAGAGTTATGGGGGAAGCAATAACCGTGTCGGCAGTGGAAAAAACTACTGATACGCTCCGACCTTCATTGGCGAGGTAGGCGGCGATACTATTGTGTGCTGTGAGCGTGATGTGGTCCAAACATATTGGTCAAACATACTCTTGGGCAGATTTGCCTCCCCCGACCACGACAATGCGACCGGGATTGGCGTGACTAACAGGTCTAACTCTGGAGAGGATGTCTTCCACTTGGGAAGAAAAATGGGAGGCGTGCACAACCGGTCCATTGAAGCCAGCTGAAGCAGCATCCGCAGCAGAGAGACCGAGAGGTATACGAGGCTCGCTGCAACCCTTGTACAGAAAGATCAGAGAATGAACTTTATCAAACAACTGTGCCGTACCCCACTGCAAAGCACCACAGCATCATAGCTCCGCTGTTCTTCGCCACCATTGATTGTGTTCCGCGCGGCGATGATCCAACCGTGGAGTCCAAGACCATTGCGGCGAATGTTGAGTACTTGAGTATTAAAGCGTATCTTGCCTTCCAAGAAACGATGGGCAAATTCTCCCATATACTGACACATCTCTGTGCCTGAGGGTCTCTCCTTCGACAACGGTCGCATGGGCAGGGCAGAAAATTGATATTCCCCGTTAACACTTGAAGGTTGATTAGTATACTGCGCACGATGAGTTTACGGGTATCCCGAATATACTTACTTATTGGTGTATAGCCCAGGGTAGACTCTGTTGGCAGACCATACCCCTCCTGCGGAATTGTCTCTGGACAAAATTTCTACATCAAAGCCGTCATCGAGTAGTGTCTTCGCCGTGATGAGTCCGGCTGCTCCAGAACCAATGACACAAACGTTTCGTGTATTCGCCATAGTCAACTGGGGATTGAGTACTGCGGTATCTGGAGTGCTACACCGGGGGTGAATGGGAGTCCTTTACTGGCATGTCGCAAATGAGCTTTAATATGTATTTGAGCTGGCAACTCTTCGGAATGGGTCCAAGGCGGATCCCATCGAGGGAATGGGATCAGTATCGAGGGCTATTGAAGAACGCTTGGCCCAACTATGTCCATCGAAGGGTGATATCCCCATATAACGTATAAGAGGCCGTCACGGTGCTGTGAAGTCATTGTGTGTTGTTTCCGCGAAATTTACAAGCCAAACTGGAGTCGCTCTGCAGCTGTAAAGCGATCGGGGGACCTGGAAACATAGCTGACGAGTGATAATTGGCAGTTCCTGTACCCGTAGGTGCCATGCATCCCCGCAACATCTTGGCGTGAGGGCGAACCGAATTTCATGAGATCAAATATGGCACGACTCTAAAGGCTTGCTGGGCGTGGCCTGACGTCACCTAAGTACATTTCTGGAGTTTCCGGCAAAACAAAATTAACACCAAACCTCTGACATTTTGGTCCATGCCGGTTGTGCCGTGGCTATTATTTAGCCCAAATTGAATGAGGTCACGCCAACGATTAGTCGATTAGCGCTTAGCATGAATAACCAACCATTCTCTCTTCTCCCCACCGGCGGGAAAAACATGTTCCACTGCATTCCAAAGCATGACATTCGCTATGGCGCGTTGATTTCCCATAGCCTTACTCTACATTATAAGAACAAGCTGGATTCAGACCCGTCATCACACCCTTTTGATAAGCCGTCATCATGTCGATCCCGAAGACTATTCGCGAGTACCGTTCACAGGTGCGTCGAACTTGTTCGAGTTGTGCGAGACGAGAGTTGATCTAATATTCGTTCCAGGGCGACCATCACACCAACCTGAAACTTCAGGAATCTCCCCTGAGCGGCCCAAAGGCGAATGAAGTCTTAGTCAAAATTCACGCAGCTTCCTTGCAGGTACGTCCTCTTGTGTCTTACCTAAGTTCGCGTGTCGACTACTTACAATATGCAGTACCGTGACCTAATGGTAAGCAAGGGGAGATACCCCGGGTATGTCCACTCTCGTTCGCACTTTTGGGCCGTCATTGATGGGACCACTCCAGTCAGAAGAAGGACGTCGTCCCGTGTTCCGATATGGCGGGAGAAATCGCTGCTGTCGGCCAAGATGTAACCGGCTGGAAAGTTGGTGACCGAGTTTGCGCCAATTTTGCCTTGGATCACATTCACGGGGATGTCAACCATGATATCCAACAAACCGGTCTTGGAGGTCAGATCGATGGTGTCCTCCGCGAATACATTAACGTTCCTGTCCACGTGCGGCCCCTCCAAATTACTATCTTCACGCGTACCCTGATCAACGTCATAGTCCCTCGTCCGCGTCCCCGATCACCTCTCATACGAAGAGGGCTCGACTCTCCCGTATGCCAGCTCCTAGCGTGGCAACGCCTCGACTTAACTGATCATTTATTTCAGCTGCGCCGCTCTAACAGCATACAACGCTCTTTTGGGGCCTACACCCCTCAAAGGTGGTGACTTTGTCCTTGTTCTCGGAACTGGAGGTGTATCTATGTACGTATGAAACGCTGCTTTCGTTAGGACGGAATGGCTCATTGTTTGGCGATGCAGCTTCGGCCTGCAGTTGGCTGTTGCATCTGGGGCAACGGTCATTGCAACCTCCTCGTCAGATGAGAAATTAGAGATCGCCAAAAAGCTCGGAGCTCATCATGTCATCAACTACAACACGACGCCTGACTGGGATGACGTAGTGTTGAAGATTGTGCGTCAATTTCGCCATTCCTTTGCCTTGATGATGCCGTTACTCACTCTATTGCCTACTTAGACGGAGGGTAAAGGTGTAGATCACGTCATTGAAGTAAGATCTCGAATTTCATTACATCTGCAAAGTTGACCCAGAGATCAGGTTGGCGGGCCTGGTACAATCCAGAAATGTATCAAGGCAGTCCGATATGCTGGATGGATACACATTATCGGCTTTGTTGCGCAGGTACGAAATGTTCATCGCTGGCTAAATGAGCCCCCGTTCCTATCTTATTTTCTCTACAGGGACAAGGGGATCTTCCCATTCGCGCTGCCATCGGAAAGGCCTTGATCTTCCGCGGGATACAAATTGGCTCAGTCAAGCAGTAAGCCGTCCTTTGTTCTCTCTAATGGGTCAACACGACTGAGGGTGCTCCGCTCTAGGTTTGAAGACATGAACCGCCTTATCAAGGCCCATCAGATTCACCCTGTCGTCGATACGGTGTTCCCCTTCGAGAAGGCCATCGAAGCGTACTCATACTTGGAGTCCCAGAAGCATGTTGGGAAGGTCGTTATCAAGATCTCGAAGGATTAAAGTATTGTTATGGAGAAAGACAAGGATCTGGACATACACTTGTATCACTACATTGTCAATGTATCGTTACACTGATCTGTGCAATTGATTGGATTCCTGCCTCGCCGACGAACAAATATGACACAACGTGTGGTGCGGTGACAGAGCTACTTTCACTCGTAAGCTCTGACGCTTCAGGTGACATTGTTTATTGTAAGTCATACCTTCCTACTCTCAAAGTTCGTGCAGCGAAAGCAAGTCTGGATCCCACCGGTTGAAGTCCAAGAAGCGATGCAACCTAACACGAGATCTTAAAAGAGATGCAATGGGGGCTTTATCAGTGTCGAAGGGTACGATTCCTGCTGAGTCCACAGGGAAAATAGGATCCCAGCAACAGCTCTTATATCTGTGGTATGCATAGTACTAGTCTCCCGTAGGCAGTCCAAAGATTCGAAAGAAGACAGTCGTTCCTTCTAGTATAGTACCAATAAGAATGTGCAATGTGTACAGCGAAGAACTTTCCGCCTACAATGATTAATTACTATGCCTAATATGCACCACACCTTCTCCAAATAACTGGACGTTGAACCGGGGATCTCGTGTATCCATTGTCTGTGCGACTATTGAGGTGGGGGTCCTATGTATCAGCTGAAGATTGGGTGGTCGAACATTTTTGCTGTCGAATGGACATTGAAATGACACGAAGCGTGCTTGTCATGGACCAGAGGTGGGTGGGCATCGCCGCCGCAAGGACCACTCAGATTTAGACCATTAATAAACACGGCTTTCACAACTATCCAGCAGCCAGGATACCCAGTCCTACCTTCTTACTGACATGGCTCACGAAGCTCTCAAAGAATGTCCGCTCCTTGCCTTCAACCCAGACAAACTCAAGTTTGAACCGTGGTCCCTCTACAACCCTTCGCTCGCCAGATCCTGGCCAAGAGTTGTCGAGGCACTCGATGCGGCATCGCAGCGCCGCAAAAGTGGGCATCAGGGTCTGGCCATCTTCAACACTGGCCTTCCTCCTACGAGCCGCCCGAGACCACGAGTTAGTAGCTGCCTCCACTGTGAATGCTGATGGCCGGCAATCTGTGCTGACGGCCTCGACAGGCGTATATCGGACACCGTCAATAAGCTCAAGCACGCTTTTGAGGGCTTCGGCGAGGTGCTCGACAGAATGACTGTCCGGGAAAGGTTGTCGTAAGGTGTTACGAGACGGCATGATGGCTTGTAATGCTGGTTGGCTGATGCGGGCCAATGTCTGTGTGCTATCAGTATATGTCAGCTTGGGCGATAGAAGTGCTGGGCGCTCACGTCTGGCAACCGACTGGTGCCAAACGACCATGCGATGGCCCAGCGGCGAGTCTGGCCTTGCACAAACTCGGTAATGGCGTAGTTATCGATCTATATTGCCGAAACCAAAAATATGGGTATCAGACGAAGCAGTGTACTGGGTACCTACTTTGTTGAGCCGTAATAGAGCCACAACCACTGGGACCGTGGACATCTTGCCGAGCATTGAAGTGAACCATCTTGTAAAATGAACATCTGCAATCAAGAAATAACGGCGCAAGAGATTTACCCACCTGCATCTACTTTTATGTCGTAGACTTTCTGTAACCATCCGCGTTACAAATTCCGACTCTCCTCCAGGTGTTATCATCTCCACGTCGACGCCGGTGCAGACCTAGGTGGGTAATTTGAGCAAGACGAACCCATAGGAAAACAGCCCAACGCTTACAGCACTTGGACCATATTCCTTCGCGTCAGAAGAGCTGGCTATTTCCTCCGCACTACTGTAGAAAGGAGGGTTGCACATTGTAAAGTCAAATCTGGGCAACGCGGATGAACTATTGCTCGATTGGCAACATACAGCATGCGACCTACTGAGTATTGATGTCCACATCAAGCAACGAAAAGATGGGATCATTGTGGGCAGCCTGCAGCACTGTTATTCGGTCGCAAAGGTTATTTCTCTCTACGTTCGCTCGGGCGCTACGTAGCGATGCTTCATCGATGTCTTAAAGATGCTGGACGTCAGTTTTCTGCCCCCAGTGGTGAAAAGATGCACACCTGTGGCGGTCATAATCCACGACGGATCGAGTTTACAGGCCAACAACGGGTAAATGGCAGAAGCCCCTGTTCCTCTGATGGAGTATTCGGTTAGCAAGGGTAATGCCAATCTGGGAGCATCTTACATGTCAACTCCCCTAACAACATCGACTTTGCTAGAAACGACTTCGATAATATCTTGGAGCCATAGGACGTAGTTGAGCCTTGATGGTAAGCACTTGATCAACTTGGGAACAGCCGGGTAGCGAAGAGTAGGCCTGCCTATTAGGAACCTGGAATCGTCTCGTTGTCTATATAACATGCTGCTAAAAGGGCATGAAATACTCACAGGTGGACACAAACGATCGTCAGGTAAGGTCAGCTGAATGTCAAAATCGCGCTGAAGTAGGGCCTCAGTGAGACGTCTATCAATGTGACAGAGGCGGTCTTAAGAGCTTGGACGGTGCATACTGGAACGTTCTGACCTTTGCGCGACCGGATCTTTGAAATCAATGGTGCTGGTTCCGTTGGGTGCCGACGATACACTGGTGGATAATATCGATGAGTAAGAGTAGGGTGAATAGCCACTGCTGGACGGACTATGGTTTAAGTGGAAGATACTGTCTAGCTAGCGCAGCAAAATCTGGCGGATTGCGATATGGGTTGCGGGAATGCATGACCATTGAGTGTAGTACCAGCGAGCGAACACGACGCAGACTGATTTTTGGATACACTGTACAGCCAAGTACATTATGACCAGTTTGTGTGTGGAGTAGGGTCAATTCTCACAGAGAGTAAGCTCTAAGATATTTGGAAATAAACGTTCAACGCCCGTACTTCACTCTTCAAGTAGCCTGTAAATAAGCTGAATGTCGAATCATGCAAAGTGCGAGGCAGAACAAAACATGCAGTTGTGATCGTTTTGGAGTCTGTTGTGGTCTATACTTGGTGGCTGTGCATTTGATGCTGATTAGTCATGATTCTTTAAAGCGGTTAACGTGGTTCATTCTGCCAGACACCTGCCAGTACTAGACCCAGTGGGTGTAACGCGACGCCAGGTTCAAGGCTTCTTCCTTGAATGTCCAGCATAGTCGTTTTTCCGGGGCAAGACCTTGCCCAGATGGCCGAAGTCGCACCGGGAATGCGCCTAGGCTCGTTGTGACTCGTGAATGGCGGTCTCCTGATCCGCTTGCGACAGTATTTTTGCTTGAATGTCCCCGAGGTCGTGATCAGGCCTTCTCCACCCAGGCACGTTGATGAACCAATATCTACCGCAAGGCTTCTGATCCTTGTTATCAACTAGCTCTTTTGCCCACTGAAACGCCAATATCTCTCAGGATGCCGGGATCGAGCTTTTGCGTGGCGATATGGTATGTCGTTTCATTTGATGACTGGCCCTCGAAGACCTAGTGTATATGTGCAGCGGGGGAGGAATAGGCGGTCTGGCTCTCGCCATGATTTTAGGGAAATACGGATCTTTGCCCGTCGAGCTCTTCGAGGCAGGCCCAGAGATCGAAACAGTCGGAGCTGGCATTGGGTTTTTCTCTCGCACAGTGGACATAATGAAAGAGCTCGGTTTATATGACGAGTTAGCACAGCTTGCTATCCGGCCTCCCCAGAACAATGATGGGAAGTTATCTCAATGCATGTCCTCTAATTTTGTGTCGTCTGAGCTGACTCACCCATAGGCCCTACATTCAGAAAATCGGACCAGGAAGACGGATATCAATGGTTTAAGCGCATTTTAGAAAGCAAGTCCCCTTACCTTATGTCCGTGACAAACTAAACATATCTCCTCGTAGTCGGCCCCTTGACTCTCCATCGCCGGGATCTCATTAACGTATTACTGCAACACCTGCCAGCTTCTTGTAACATTCACACTTCAAAGAAGCTCCTGTCGTACTTTCAAGACGACGCGACCAATTCTTTAGTCATGAACTTCGCGGACGGAACCTCCGCCAAGACTGACGTCCTCATCGGTGCTGACGGAGTTCGGTCTGCCACACGCAAGACCATGTTCCAGGAAATGGCCAACAACTCTTCAGATACGGCGTACAAGAAGTGGATAGCGCAATATATGGACCCCATTTGGACTGGAATTCTAGCCTACAGGTGCTTGATTTCTACCGAGAAGCTACACAAAACTTTTCCGGATGTTGCTGCACCACAAGGGTTGACTATGGTGAGCTCTCTGGCACTAGCATATATGAAGAGATCGTGACAGTTTTGGTAGCATCTCGGCAGAAACAAGGTCAGTCCTGAGTGACGCAAATGGCTCCCCTTTGACAGGTTCCGCAGCACATTGTAGCATATCCCGTGTCGCAAGGTCGGCTTATCAACGTGGCCATTTTCTCTCACAACCCAGATGCCTATGCGACGCAATTCGAAGGTCGCTGGGTGACAGAGGTTCCGGAGCAGGAAATCGTTGATCAGTATGCCGATTGGGAACCAGCAGCTAGAGCCTTGGTTCAAGTGATCAGTTTTAACAGGTCCCACTATGAGGTTTGCTAAACTTCTATGACAGTGCGTCGAAAAGCCATCGCGGTGGGCGTTACATGTTGTTAAGACCTTACCGAATTATGTCTCTGGCCGTGTGGCAATCCTTGGCGATGCTGTATGTATCCTGGTGCCCGGATGAGTTGTTTTGGCTCAGGTTTGCGTCATCGTTCGTTAGGCACATGGCATGGAACCTCATTTCGGTGCTGGCGCTGGCCAAGCCATCGAAGTACGCCGTTCACTGTATTTCCTGATTTTAATATTGAATGGGCTGTTTAAGGATGCATTCATCATAGGACGCCTGCTCACGCACGAGTCGACACAGAAAGACAACATAGCCGAAGCTTTGCGGCTCTACGAGGAGGTGCGCTTGCCATACGCCAACAATATCCTCCAAAAATCAGAGAACGTCGGGCGTCTGTATTGCTTTCGGAAGCCACTCAACGACGGCACATTTTTCCCGGCGGGAAGCCCAGAGGAAATGGACTATGTCCGTACGTCCATCGAGGAAGAATGGGCATGGCAGTGTGTGGGCGGGTCCCTTCGTGATTGGGAGCTTGTCAAGAGTCGATGGGAAGAGCTGTGTACTCAGGCAGATAAGGCTTAAAACTAATCCCCTGTAGGCGGAATGTGTATAGAAGGGAGAGTCTTTCCTTAAACTTGAAACACCTTATACCAAGTACACTACTTATGTAGTGATATATACAAGTGACGGGTAACGTAGGCCCACTCTACTACCAGCAAAAAGGGGAATAGAGGAATATGAGCGACATATGTATGCTATATCAAACAAGAGATAAGCTGTTCGTGGTGACGTGTAGTCAGAAGGGGGCGTTGTTCACTCCTCCTCCAACAGCTCTTGATACGCGAGTTGGCCCAAGCCGCAAAGCAAGAGGCAAGGACAGCACAGCACTGTCGAAATGGCCCAGGCCCATACGATGGCTGAACTGCTTTTGCGTGGCGCGTCGAATGGTTCATGTGGGAGGTCCGTGTCAAGGTCGATGCCGTGAACAAGGCTCGTCAGTAGTCGACTAATTGCTATTGATACATCTATTAAATGGTGAATGGGATTCACAATATCAGATAGTAGTAGCCGCACCTTCTTTGAAGACGTAGCGTGGCGATTGGGGAGATTGAGGAGATGCTGGGGGCTCCTCAACTTGGTATCGGAGGCCCCTAAGAATATTGGGTGTGCGGACAAGTTCGCATATTTCCTCTGTACAAGGATGAATATCGGGGCTGTAAATGCAACAACCACGGCTGTTGCTCTTACCATGACACGACAAAGCACGTAGAGCAGTGGCTGCACCTATTATCGCGTCAGCGTTGTCACTTTTCAGCATCTTCAGAAGTTCGAATCGGCCGAGATGCACGATCGTCGCTCGCACACGGGCTGACCAAACGAGATTTGTTAGTCTTTTTTTAGGGTGGAGAAAACAACTTCAGAAATATCACCATTCTTCGCTAGTATGTGGAGGGTACGTGCGCCGCTGATCCGCAGTGCCTGATGAGAACTCCTGAGAGTGTACATGACTGGTCCAACCATCTCCTTTTCGGAGAGCGCACGCATCCCATCGTCTACAAGGGGAATATAAGCACCCTACGAGGTGTTCTACATTGGTGACCAACCATATCTAGCAAAGGTGCGGAGATACTCGAGACCGGCAAAGGTTATTCGAGGATCGTTGTTCTGTAGAAGTTGAGATAATGTCTCCATGGCATGGGAGTCAATCATGATGGCCCTCAGATCGGCTGGAAACGTGTCAGTCTGGAATAGAGTCAGAACTGAGATGAGCTAACAGTAATCCAGGACATGCTGTAATGTCGTGAGTCCCTTGTCGTCTATAACCTCGTCAAACCAGCCATGCTTCAGCATGCGGACAAAGGACGAAGGCGCCTCAGACTTGAGCACGATTGGCCGAATGTCCTCTGAATAACTGTTGAATGAATGCGCAGAGATAACAAGAATGGGACAGACCAAACTGCATGAGACTGCACAGAGAACGTGCAGCAAAAAGGCAGTGATTCTGATCACGAAGGCGCTTGATCATTGTCTTGAGAGCCCCAGAGCTCACAAGTATTGAGCGGACGGAATCTGAGAGATTGACATCATTGAAGGTCAACAACAACCGCAAGCAGCGTGAAACTCACTGTCGTACTCTGCTAGGGATATCAATGCTTGGATAGCGCTTTCGCTTTTGTCAGAAAATCGACTCTTGGATAAGTTGGCAAGCTTCCCGACAAGGCCACAATCAACCAGTGCCTTTTGTGCATCCCCTGGAGCACCTATCAGAGTTACGTCTGGTGATCTTTCGTGAATGTGCGTACCGTACTGTCCGAGGACCGCAAGACATCGCCAGGCAACACTTTCACCGTCACCAGAGGGGTGCTCTAGCATGTCAAGGAGCACAGTGGGTGCACGGGACCTGAGCACCGTCTCCCTGGTATCCTCTTCGGCGCAACTCGTCATTGACACACGTGTGGATGAGTGACCAGGCTGTCGACGTACCATATCTAGACAACGCGCATAACACTTCGACAGCGGCCGGTGCGACATAGTGATCATTGCGTTTCATCAGTTTGACAAGGGCCGGTATGGCGTTCGCATTGCGTATCGCACTTCGAGCAGCACCTAAGTATCCACATGTCAAGGTCGTCGAGACACGAGATGAACAAGACGTACCGTTCCCAGTCAAGGCCGTGAGGATGTTCATGACCGCGACTTTCACAGGATCATCTGAAATAATAGGCATAAGGCTGAGAGCATAGTTAGGTGGAAAGCCTACGTTTCGTATCATGCAGCAGCATGGCCATTTCTGAGACAGCGTTGATACGAATAATCGTGGAAGTCACGCCGGCTTCGATATGTTATCATCAAAAGGTATAGTTGTGATATAAAGCAGACTGACCAGTTTCGACGAGCAAGGACAGGGCCTGGGTGCTCTGCACCTGCAACATGGTATCGGCGTCCTCGTTTCGACACAAATCCTTGAGTGTGCGAAGTGTATCGTCAGTCAGGATTGTGGATCGGAGAGCCTCGTGTTTGCATAAGGAAGGGAGAGAAACGCAAGCACGAATTTGTGATTTTACGTGGGTACTCTTGAGCATTCGGAGGACCATATCGGTCTTTCCTTGAAGAAGTTGGCCAGCCATTATAAGGTCTGGGACGCAATTGGTTATGCTGGTATAGGACAAAAAAATTGGGCCACAAACCGAGTTCGCAGAGGGCAACAGCAGCGCTAAGCTGCACACGTTGTTCTTCGCTGCGAAGAAGCCTTGTGAGTATCTGTATCGCATCGGACACCGTACTGATCGCCTTCCTGCCCTCGTCTGATGAAAGTACTTTAGTGTCCACTAATTACGGAATGACTTCGGACGAACCGAAACCAGCCATGAACGCTAAGCGGTCGACGAAGTCGAGGGTCTCTCTGGTCCTGAGACTATCGAGAAGTTCTCGAGCCGCGTAAGGGTCAAAGATATCTTTCTCCCATGTAGGTCCAAGCTTCGACAGACGTTTGTGGCTGTCGGGTTCGTTCCAGTACATTGGCTCCTCCCACTGCTGCAAGTTTTTCCAGAACCTTGCCTTCGGTTTATAGTTGGTCTTGAAGAGAACTGACGCATGCACCTTCTGACCTGGGAGGATCTTGCGAGGCCCACCCCAATGCGGCCTGACAAAATGTGCAGCAGTTCGGTGGGTTTCATAAAGAAGGCTACTTACCGATAGGTGTGACGTTGGGAATTGTAGTAAAGAAGCCGTTTGAAGGGTATTAACTCTAAGAGCCACCACCCTAGAGTTAGGGAATTACTGGTTCCCTGCTCCAAGTCTCCAAGCGTCCACGTGATCTCCGCCGGATGTAAACGAAGTCCTGCAGTGATGGCCTCGCTACGCATCCACTGCAACGGAATGGTATCTAACTGTAGCTTCTCGTTGAGTCTGTTTCCCCCTCCTCTACAAGAATGCGTCAGACAAGTATGATCGAATTTGCGGTGAGGAACGTACACGTCCGAATGGCTTCCCGCAAACCATACCTCTTTCACATGGCCGGTATTAGACTCGTCAGCTCTCCCTCCGTAGACATACTCTGGGAGAAACTTGACACGGCGTTCGTCAAGCGCCAAGGCATGTCTAAAGTAGCATATGTGGTCACTCGACGAGGTCGTCGATGGCAACGTCTTGCCCCTGATGAAGCCAACCGAGGAGACCGTATCCCTACATAGGAGCTTGTAAATGACATTCGCAAGGGTTATATAGACGTCGTCCAGACGAACCATACTCCAACGAAATGTACTCGCACATCTGTCCTCGAAAACGCATCTTTGAATGTCTTTGCAAGCTCAAGGCTTTCCCCATTAGCGCTATCGACAGAGGCATAAAGTTCGTAGGCGAATGGGATCTGCTCGGCATTTCCGGGATACAATAGTCCCACCTGTTCAAGAATCAGCATTGATGGTTGAGCAACAATATTAAATTACATGCGTGCTCAATCATGCCTGCCAGTGCTCGCACTTGGTAGGCGCCCCGCGAAAAACCTGAGCCAGAGATCAGACCCGGATCTAGGAGAAAGAAGGCGACTCCCTACCAAAGAGGTATATCTGGTCACCCGGACTATATTCGTCTGCTAGCCTACTCCAAACTCGTCATCTTCGACAATTGACAATGTCCCTGACACATACCAACGATAAGCAGCCTGAATCACTTTCTCCACGTTCCTGTGATTCCGGGGGCAGACACAAGCCATGAATACGTGCAGAAAAATAAACATCAGGCATACCAAGCAATGGCGAGGTCTATCTTGTTGGTTATGAGTTGTCTCAGGTACGACAAAGACCGCCAAGATGGCCTTGCGTATGTGCCGATACCGCTGTTATAGTAAGTGCCCTGGCCATCAGTCTTAATAATTTGGCTGTAAAGTTGGATTATATTTGTATTCTAATGAAGAGGAGTGAGCTATGAAACCAGTGATTGTTATAAGATAGAAACCTTCTTTCCGAATTTATTGGAGGTCCCATCGATACAAACGATGAGATTTCTGGACCCACTGCTCTTCTTACACCGACAGGAACTTTGAGCTTGGAAGTAGCCAGCGGGTGGAAGACGGGGACTGGGTACGAACGGGGTTTTCTCTGGATCCATAGTACAGTGGCGAACAGACCTGGGGATGCGCTCGCAGTCTCCCACTTTTATAATGCAGCCAAGCAGGTGGTAAAGTAGGTGCAGTACGCACGATTATACCACATGTGCAAATTTTGACATGGGGCTTGCAGTAATGGGGATTCTCCGCAGGCATATAGCCAGATTTGATGCGACCCACCAGATAAGCCCAGGGAAGCAAGACCATTGGGGTCATGACCTTGCAGGACGTGACACAACAGCGCTCTGAACGGGTTAATTTTGCCTTCAACCTGTCGAAGATGGAACTTACGATAGGGCTTAGAAACACTAATCCGCGTCATGTCGTACAGACATGCGCAGTGTGCGTGGTGGAAGCCCTTTTTTTGCCCATGGGCCACAGCCCCGACAGGATATGGGTTGGCGGCCCCGTATCCATTGCCAGCTGATGTTTTTAACATAAGCACACGCCTTTAACATGGTTTTCGCGCCTCATTTCGGCCACCGAAATAGATGAACCCCTACCATAGACCAGGGCAAGACCCGGTTCAGGGTTCGCCCATGCAAGGTGGCAGCCAATAGCAGAAGAGACATCCGGATCACAACGATGAAGCCTTGAATCAAGGCATCACAGATACGCAAACAGACGCGTGCGAAATGGGCCAGAACTAACAGTGAACACCGTGACTGAACGTGCTGACTCACTGCTAAGACCGATAGCCTCTGAATTCAATAAATACAAACAATCGCCCGGATATTACGTGACATAGTCACAGTCTGAGATCTGAGGGACGACCAGCCATCACTTGCGGGTTGTACAACTCATAGATAACAGGATCAAAACTAGAGCCAGGGTGTGCAAGTAATGACGCCACCTCTAGTAGTCTGTCAGGCGCTGAGCACAAACGCTCCCGAGGCCACACTCCCCAATGTAAACTCATCTACGCTCGCCTTCACAGCCCCACTCTCAAACACAGTCACGGATGCCATACCCTTCATCCCAATATCCGTCCAAGCGACGTTCGCAGAGACGTAGTCAGTGTTTGTGGCAAGCACCAGCGTCCTTCGGCCCATCGCCCAAGTCGCCACGTCCACACTGCCGACAACGAAGTTGCTCCGAGTCGCGGCGGGGCTGAATAGGAACGGCGTGATCTTAGGCAGAGCGTACGCAAATGCAGACGCAGCTTCCTTAATGTCTGTCGGGTTGGGGTCAACCCAAGGAACGACGCCCAAAGCACCCTGGTTTATTCCCATGATGCTCTGCACGACCCATTCCGGGCCTGTGGGCGCTCGCAACCAGTACCTAATGGTGTATATCGACTGAGTAAGTCGATCGAGCACAAAAATAATTCAAACGACTAACTCTTCGCCACCGAAAGCTTGTGGTACAGTCCACACTGCTTTAGTCCGCTCCCATCCCATTACCTCGAGTCGGTTCTTGAAGCTCGAGACACGATTACTGATATCGAAGTACGAGCCCACCCCGCTGTTCGCTGGCACAGTGCCATCGAAGCCCGTAAGAGTGCTCCCAGGCAAAGTTGAATTGGGAGGGACTGCAGAGTTGTCCCCGGCAGGGATGCTCAAGCAATTGTCGCATCCACAATCGCCGAAGTCGGGCGTGCACGCGGTGTTCCACTCGTTTGACCAAGTGACATTGTTGGAAATCATGTACGCGTCCTGCATAACGATGTCCGTGCCAGCCGTGTATGATGCCCACTCGTAATCTTGGCAATTCAATACGAGGCTAACAGGATGGTATCCGTCAAGACTGTAAATTAAGTCATAGGCGATGGTCGTGGCATTGAGCGGATCAGAAGTCCCGTCGGGCTCGTCACCGGTGTACCAGAGCAGGAGGTTGGGGCGGTTCTGGACATATTTTACCTGCTCTGTGACCGAGGTCGAATTCATATAGGTGTATCTCATGTCGTACATGAGGTACATGCCGACTTCCTGCATCCTGTCCAGAACCTCATCAAGCGCAGTCAAGTTGTCGTATGTCGGGGTAGGTGGCACGATATGAATCTACAGGTAGACGCCATCAGTAATGCAACCGTTTTATAATATCTCCTTGGGAACATACTATGGTAAATCTACAGCGGGTACTTTAGCATCTAACAAGACAAGTAAAACCTACAACTCACCCTTGCGCTTTTAACTCGTTGATCACCGAAAGGTTGGTCGTCAGATATCCGTCAAAAGTCGTGTAGAAGCCAATGGGGAACACAGGGGCATAGTCGCCGCCTTTACCTGTCGCAGGCTTAGCCAGGATCGCACCTGTCCTCAGATCCATCTTCGTGACAGAGCTATTGGTCGGATTCGGCAGAACCGATAGCGCTGCAGAAGAAGTAAATGTCTGTGGTGGGGATGTTCCGGCAGCGGAAGTCGTTGCCAAGTATGAAGCGACACAAGTGAGATTGTACGCTGCCATTTGGGGCGTGATCCCCTTGAGACTGAATGGCAGCTCATAAGCGGAGGCATTGAGTGGAACGGGACCATTCGCGAGGGTCATTCCGTTCAAGCTGATGGTAACATTCAGTTTGCCCGCATTCGCTAGGGGTCCATTGGCAAGGTTTATGGGCTCAGCGCCTGCGATTTTGGTATAAACGACTGGTGAGTCGATTAAGACGGCTGATGGGGATGAGATATCCTCTGCGAGATAAGGCCGTATTGCTGGCGCACAGCGGAACGCGAGAAGGGGATCTTTGGAAGATACGGGAAGCGGAAAGTTGCCGCCTGGGGGTACCACAGGCTGGGTAGACATGTAGTTTTTATTGCACCTGGGCACGAGGGCTGGACTTAGCGCAAGTTTGCGACGTGCAGAAGTGCAAGGGCGTACCATGTCTGCGCAGATGCTATCGTGAGCAACTGGGCACCGATGAAGACAGCGGATGCGAGGCGCTGCATGACGGTGGGGGCGAAGAGCTTCGGGGAAAGGACAAGCTCGTAGCGCTGTTAAGTAGCTTTAAGCCTTTCGCCTCTGACATCTGTTAATAAAAACTCCTCGAAGCTCCTTCCTACCATGTGATGAACTTAGGGTGTCAAAAAGGTGGACCATGCGCAAGCCGCAATTGGCTCCCTACGATGCGAGTCCTTTATCTTTCCCGCGTCGGCAAATTTAAGAATAGTAGCCCGACCAGTGCGGGCAGATACAGAGGCAACTCATGCCGAGTGTAAGATAAGGCCTGAGGCCTGAGGATGCATACCCAAGTTCAAGATCGGTTGGAGCCCGGGGGAGCAAACCCGTGTGTTACAATTGTGTGTGATTGCTCTCACGATAATCTCCACTCCAATTGCGGTCATTTCGGTCTCAATCATGAAGACGTCGCGTCAGTGCATCATAGTCCGACTAAGTCTCTTTAACGACAGGCGCAGAGCACGTTGGGTGATTCCGCCCACGCGGTAAATGCTTTCGAGACCACGGGTCCATGGGTTCCGCTGAACGTCCGGATCCTGGAAATCGCGTGTTGAGCCATAGGGTAGATAGCTTGTTGTTGGTTCACTATATATGTTTCGCCGTCCGGGGAGTACTGCTCACCACGAGAACTTGAAGAGATTGAATGACCCTCTTAGCTGGTCATGTGGATGACCTTGCTTTCAAAGTCTTGCCTGGGGAAGAAACAAGGAGAAAGAAAACGGGCAGAGCTCTCCGTTGCAGTGCGGTTATGTAGCTGATCATGATGTTTGGCCTCAAACACTGCGCGGCATAATGTACATAGGGCTGGGTGTTGGTTAAGAAGAATCTCCGGTTATTTAATGGACTTCGATGCTCTTGAGGTAGTCGAGTCTGTATGGGCTTGTATCGGTCTCGATTCCTCGGTTATAGGCGATCCACTTGGGCTCATCCTGCGGTTGTATGACATAACAGTGAGTAATCATCCGTCGACAAAAATCCAGACAATACTCACCTTGAACAAGCGCATGGTCCTCACCCGGTTCTTCTCGTCGAGGGTGAAACGGTGGTAGATGCCAGCTGGAAGCACCATGAGGTCTCCAGCACTCATGTGGCATCGAATCCATGATTCGGTTGCGTGCTCTGCCGTAGTGGGGATGAGGTGCGGACGGACGCTAGTATGATGGATGACTACTCACCACGAACGTCGAAAAACCCGCTGCCTTCGAGGATGTACCTGATTTCCTCGTCTTCATGCATGTGCCTGGAAAGGTTTTCGGTTTAATCTGAGGTCCAAGTAGCAAAACAAGTTACGCACTCTTTGTAGAAGTTCTTGATCTTGGTTTCGTATTCATCGCCGAGAGATTCCTTGGTGATGACAATGACATCCCTGTTTTTATAGTTCCGCTGTGTTGCGACGGCGTCTACCGCTTTGAATCCACCAGCTTCATCCACGGGAATATGCCAGTGTAAGACCCCAATGGCCTCGAGAGTCTCGTCCGATACAGACTTTCCAGAGTCATGGGGAAGACGCTGGTCGCCAGGCAAATCATCAAAGTAGTAGGCGCGCATACTGATAACCTGGGAGGATGAAGCGAGGTTTTGGTTGGGGATGGGGTAATAGGTTTTGGACGATCATAAGCTCCTTATATGCTGATGACGCGCCACCGAGCCCTGGACCAGAATAAGTGGCTCGGTATCTTACTATTTTTATGAACACCCCTTTTGCTGGAGCGGAGGAGCCGGAAAGAGCTCGTGCGCTACCCGGAGGCCGCAATGATGGTCATTGGACGAGAGGAAGCCTCCCGAGATTGGTTGAAGACACTCTAAAAGCATCACTGGAGGTATTCTGGGGACGTTTGTCATCAGTATCCTCTCAGCAACCACAAGGCAAGACACATCTTGGAGAGGACCATTGCCCTTTGTGTTTGCGGCCTGCAGCAAAAGATATGCCAACAGAAGGTCGTCCAGTGTGGTGGTCTAGCTGGACAAACCTAAGGGACCTTGCCACATATTCCATTTCGTAGAAGCGTTGGCTAGTCGGTGTAAGAACCCACCGTGAACGTCACTCGACCCAGCTTCTTGAGGTCTTGTGATGAGCACCCCACGCCAACCAAGGTCGCTAGAAAGCTCTCCAGCAAAAGTTTACACTTCCCCACGGGGCCGCGGTCCAAATATACATACAGAACCTACATCAAGGACGCAAGTATGTCGAGACAAACCGGTGATAAAAAGGTGGGCCTTTCAAGAAATCAGACTGACAAGAAGGCGCCATTCTCTGCAAAAGACACGGGTGCCCGCCGGGAGAGAGAATTCCATAAAGCCCAGACCAAGCGTATGATGTCGAGAACCTCGGTTCATCAGCCGTCGCTTTGCGCTGTTGTGAGCAGGTCCAGGATGACCGGGATATCGTGCGATGTGGATACAAAGTCAATCCAAATGACCACCGTGTTATTTGGTGTTGTTGTCGTGCTGGTTGATTTTCTTGTTCGGGGAGGAATTTGCCGTAAGCCTTTCCATGACCACCAAGTCGCCGCCGCCAAAGGCGCCCTCAAAGAAACGCAAATCAGGCGACGACCTGGACGCTCTCAAGGCATCGAAGCAGCCGAAGCTTGACTCCTTCTTTACACCGCGCGTCTCGCTCAGCACAACATGTGGCGCTGAAAAAAAGATGTTCGTCGCGAAATTAAGCGACGAACAGAACAAGGTCCTGCGCATGGTGATGGACGAGGGGAAGAGTGTATTCTTTACCGGATCTGCAGGTAATGTCCATTGCACTAGAGTCGTGTGTGTTACGACGCGTTTCGCTCTAGGAACCGGCAAGTCCCTACTCTTGCGTGCGATTATTTCCGCGCTCCGCAAGAAACATGCAAACAAGCCAGATGTCGTCTCTGTAACGGCTAGCACTGGCATGGCCGCGTCCAATATTGGAGGTTCGTATCTTCAAGCCACCTCGGTTCTAGTTCCGGTCCCGAGCTCTTTCCGCGGATTCCGCTTTGGCACCTCTGCTGAAGTATACGATTCCGCCATTTTCTATATAGTTCTCGGATACCCTAGTACATGGCTGACGCATGTTCCCTCAGGCATGACCATCCACTCGTGGGGTGCAGTTACCCCTGGTAACCACAACATCGACGCGCAGATCAGCTGTATCAAGGTATGCAAACCAGCGCTACAGCGTTGGAAGAAGACCCAAGTACTTGTCATCGACGAAGGTAAGACTCAGTGGAATTTCTTGCTCAGGAGGTTGAACCGCTCTTTCAGTGTCGATGGTCGACGGCCAGCTCTTCGACACTCTTGCAGCTCTTGCTAATCGCCTGCGCAAGAAAACCGACAAGCCGTTCGGTGGCATCCAGGCAAAGCACCTTTTCCGACTTCGGGGATATATCTTGCTGACAGATATTTTTAGCTTGTCGTAACGGGGGATTTCTTCCAGCTGCCCCCTGTCTGCAAAGGCGAGCCCTTCTTCGCCTTCGAGAGCGAAGCCTGGAAGGCATGCATTGAGGATACTGTGAACCTCACCCAAGTGTTTAGACAAAAAGACGATCGTATGTCCCTTCACTCGTTATCAGACTTATACTAACAATGTCCCTAGATTTCGTCAATATTCTCAACGAAACGCGTCAGGGAACAATATCGCCGGCAGCGCTATCGACATTCAAGTCTCTCTCGCGACCACTGCCACGGCCTCCACCTTCCATGCCCAATGTCCTTCCGACGGAGCTATTTCCACTTAGACATGAAGTTTCGAGCGCAAATTCAGCACGACTTCGGGCTTTACCACACACACTTCACACCTTCCACTCGAACGACACTTTTCCTGGGTTATCGAAACCTGTGTCGTCTCCCGCCCCGTCGTCGTCAATACATAAGCCTGCGGTCCCGAACAAGCGGGAAGGCCTTCTATCAGGCGTTCTCGCTGAGAAGAAGCTAGAGCTAAAGAAAGGCGCGCAGGTCATGCTAGTAAAAAATATTGACGAGATACTCGTGAACGGTTGTGTCGGGAGCGTGGTGGGATTTCATACCTATAGAGAGGTGAAGTGTGCAATGGCCGGAGGGACACGAAGCACGAAGGCGACGGGGGTCATACGAAATGTCTCCATCGATACTGAAGGGGGACTGATTACTGTTAAGGATTGCGGAGCAGATAAAGAGAACGTGGAGGCGGATGTGGATGCGGACGCCAAAGGAAAGTCAAAGGTAGCAGCACAAGAGGAGAGGTTTCCTGTGGTCGAATTCCCCACCGCGGAAGGCGGGAAAGAGGCTGTTTTGGTGATGAGGGAGGAATTCAGGGTAGAGGACTCGGAAGGAAAGGTTCTTGCGAGGAGGATGCAGGTACGCATGTTGTTGCCCCTGAGGGCATCGTTTGGCCGGAGCTAACTGTTCATCTCACAGGTCCCACTTGTACTGGCGTGGGCGATGTCGATACACAAAAGCCAAGGACAGACCATCCAGCGCGTCAAGGTTGACCTCGGAAAGGTGTTTGAGAAGGGTAAGTCCTTCAACGCGATTGGCCCGTGGAGGAGTTGAGCGTATTGTAAATCCACAGGACAAAGTTATGTCGCGCTGTCGAGGGCAGCTACTCTGGAAGGGTTGCAGGTTTTAAGATTTGATCCGAAGAAGGTGGGTCCCCGATTTCTTGTGTTGGCTCTTGCGCTGATTTCGATGGTGATAGGTTTTGGCTCATTCAAAAGTAATTGAATGGAGTAAAACCTTGGCGGCCTTGGATACAAAGGGCGCTACAGTAGCTTCCTGAAGTACGCTTCTAAGGATTTTGATTGAAGGACATCTAAATTATATTGGAGGTATGTATTCCCTACACAAGTAGCGTATATCTTGGTTGTAATTGTGCATACGTACTGGGATATTGGGTTATGCCCTTTACTTCTAGTCCTTTGTGATTGTATTGCAGTGATAAAGCTGGTGGAGTGGCTATCTCTCGGTGAACTGAGTCAGACCAACATGAGCACACTATCTATTCTATCAATCAAGTACAGTTCCGCTTACAAACATACCTGCTGCCAAGTTACACTAGTGATACACTTCGTACATAACGACGGTGGCATTTCCCTTCTTACTTGACTGCAATGGTCTGAAGATACTCAGCCCGGTATGGATTCACGTCTGTCTCAGCTCCCCGATTGTATGGAATCCACTTGGGTTCGTCCTTTCGAAAATTCATTGGGGTGAGAACGACGACCATACAGATTCAGTCTGAGTAAAGTACACACCTTGAACAACCTCATGGCCTTTATAACATTCTTTTCGTCGAGGGTGAACCGGTGATAGATTCCAGCGGGCAGGACCATGAGGTCACCGGCGCCTAGATGGCAACGGATCCAGGAGTCGGTGGGATGTTCTGCGGTTTTGTGTCACTATGAGCCTGTTCTGATTAGATCTCAACGGTACTCACCACGAACGTCGAAGAAGCCACTGCCGTCGAGTATGTATCTGATCTCTTCGTCTTCGTGCATATGTCTGCGTGAACAGTGAGAACCAGGCGACCAGGACTGCGTTCGCACAGAAGCTGGGCTCACTCTTCATAAAAGCTCTTTAGTTTCGATTCGTATAGATCACCGAGTCCCTCCTTCGTGATTGTGATGACGTCCCGGTTCTTGTACCCTCTTTCCTCCGCAACGGCATCTACGGATTTTTCATACTGACCTTCGGCGTCGATGGGGATGTGCCAGTATCGGACGCCAAGGGAGTGTAGAACTTTGTCCTCGACATGGTTGCCGGAGTCGTGGAGGAGACGCTGATCACCCGGGAGGTTGTCGAAGTAGTATGCACGCATTTTGTAGTGATCGAAGATCGAGTAGTGAGAGTGATTGCAGTGAATTCGGATAACCTTATCAGCTAAAGGAAGTACGTACGATTCAACTTCAGTTTGAAGCTGGTTGGCGACCTGTTTATGCTCGGTCGCGCCATGCATAGCCATTCTTGTTCCATCATACCTCATCTGTACATGTCTCCCATAGACATTCGAACCAACTAACCAACGATGTGACGTTCTGTATCGCTTGCAATTACACACTGTTGTAGGCAGATCATGCATGACGATTCGTCGAACTTAGTACTAGTCACACGAAAAGATCTTACTCGAATCCAAAGAGAACTGGCGTAAACTCTCGGTTGGGGGGGAAAGTGAGACTGGCTGACTTTCCGTAGAGTCTGAGATTGCAGACTTGTCCTCAAACTTTCTCGGCGGACTTTCCCCTCGGTCTGAAGAATAGGATGTAGAATTCAGCAAAACTATTTGGTTCACAAAAAGTCACCCGCCCTCTGGCGACGAATCACGGCCGAATTTCACCGGAAAAGGCGAAGACGCACGGATACACGTCAAACCGTCCAGACGGGGAGCCCGAAATGCGTTCTGGAGATGGTTTTTTTTTATCTGGAAGGGGGGGGGGTCGACGTCCCTCTCCAGATTTCAGTCTGAAAACGCCTCTTCTCACGGAACTTTTTGATGCGCAATATCGGCAATTCGGCGCGCTAGGCTTGATGGGTCTGCAGCAAAATCTGCCTCTGGGAATGTCCTCAGATCCTGCGGAAAGTCATCACTACTGTACTATACTGTGGAACTACAAGATAAATACTAACTACAAGGTCAAGGTCCACATGCTAAGGACCAGAAAGCCTGACCGGCAGGACGCCCGAGTCAGACTCCATGCGGTCGACCCACTACGTGAAATAACCAAAGTCATCACATCATGGCACAACTGCTTATCATGGCCGATCTGAGCGAACGCGGAAGAACTTCTGGTGCGCTCCAGTACAGTTGTTCGGTTATCGTGGTTACGTGGCCTTGGGCATCACGTTGGTCTTATTCCTTGAGCACTAGCCGTTCCGGTGTTCCAATGATGCTGGGACTCAACAGATACCGCTCGCAACCGCCACCGTTATATACGTATGCGCTACACTTGTGGTTTGGCAAATTTATCGTCGCTTCATACCTAGTCTAGCTTTCGTACGACGACAAAACCGGCGTTAGAAAACACAAGGTGCATGACCCCAACGCGTTTTTTCACTCTCTAGAGCCTCTGCGAGAACGGAAGTAGAGGCTATAATCGCTGTTCGTGCGCCTCCGGGGAACTCATGGGGTTGAGCCGGCGACTCGGGTTGGATAATTCATCCAGCATTCGATGACTCTGCCACGATCCATTTATAGAGTGCCTTGGTGTGTGTACTAGGTTCCATCGGCCTCGAGGAATCAACTCGCCTTTCGTTTCCCAGCAATTACCTTCCATGAGCTATATCTGACATATCTACTTTTCCACCATGATCACAGGACCAGGTCGGCAGAAGCAGTTACGGGTCTTTATCATTGGCACGCAGGACGGCGAGGGGATTGCACTGTCTTTCCCTTCTACTCAAGACTCCGTGCCATATCTGCCATGCAGCGCGTTGTTCTTGCTGCCCTCCTGGGTGCTTCTTCGCTCGCAGGGGTGTCCGCGCAGACATGGTATGTAGTCTTGATCACTCACCTTCACAGAGTAGCGCTTAGTTGGAGTGCCATTTCTCAGGTGTAATAAGAACTACATGTCTACCCAGCCAGTTGTGCCTCCAGGGGGTAACTTCCCTCTCCCCACAGCTTCCGAAGACCCTCTCCTTGCCTTCCGTTGTGCACCAGCGATGCGGCCGTACCTTGCGGAGGACGTGTATACCCCCGCAGGCGTATTGATCGATTCGCCTGTCGTTTACTCCAATATCGCAGGCGCTAAGGCTATCAACCTCGCTCCTGGCCCCCTTGCAAATGCAGGCAAGCTCGATGTCACCGTCAGCTGGAACGGGAGGACTCTCGCGAGCGGTGCAGTGCCACTTAACGCTTCCGCGTTCGAGTTGCCCTTTAGTCTGGAAGGGCTCACGCCTCAGATGGCGGCGTACGATCTTACATGTGTTGCCTCATACTCTGCTGCGACTTCCGCTGCCGTTTTCGCACCTCCACAGACATTCACTTCTTCTGCGGCGCTTTCGTTCTTACCTAACCCAACCAATAGCTCCGTCACAAAGATGGACTTGAGGACGGGTGCGATCCTGGCTAAACCAGCCACGGGCGAAGATGGGGTCTACGCCCCTGTGTTCCCAATTGGCTTTTACACGAGCTTCGATGGTTACCTCGCCACCAATCTTTCGGTGATCAATGAGCTGAAGGAGCAAGGGTAGGCTTTTCGTCAATAATACTTGTACGCACGCTAAGATCACCGGTCTAGGTTCACCATCGTATGCAGCGCGGTCATTCTGTCCGAAGTCCCTTGCTCACCTCATGCACACAGATTCACCCCGTGCCAACGTTCGACAACATGACCGCTCTCGAAGAAGTCCTAGACAGGATGCAGGAGGTCGGCCTGTATCTTATGTATGACATGCGGTTCAGCTACATGAACTACACGGCTGTCACCGAACAAGTGAACGCCATCAAGAATCGCCCGAACCTTCTCGTGTGGTACACAGCCGATGAGCCCGATGGGACTTCGGATCCGCTCAACGCTACATCTATTGCATACGATTTGATCTATAGCTTGGACGGATATCACCCCGTCAGTCTTGTGCTCAACTGCCAAGACTACGAGTGGGCATCCTATACTTCTGGCACGGACATTGTCATGCAGGATGCATACATGGTTTCAAACAATGTCACTTGGTCGAACGAGTGGAACACCACGTGCACGCCCGATTTCGGTGATTGTGGATGCGATAACTGCTTGAGCATCCCTGCGGGGGATAATCTTTCGGTTCCTCCCAACTCAACATTACCTGGAAGCACTCCCACGGGTTTCGAGGGCACAGTACCTGCCAACAGTGGAATCGGCTCGTACTTTGACATCAGCGACCGTGTTTCGAGCTTCAAGAATCGCCTTCAGGTGATGGGATGGGAACGAACAAAAGCTGTGTGGACCGTCTCGCAAGCGTTTGGTGGTGCCGAGTCAGTACCGATATCTCTCCTCCTTCTCATCAGTCAACTCACCGCTCGTCCATATGAAACTAGATACTGGCCCCGTGAGCCTACAGGAGAAGAATGGGTTGTCCAGAGCATAATGGGGATCAACCAAGGCGCGTTGGGCGTCGTTCCCTGGGACGATCCGACCCCTGCGGATATCAAGACATTCGCATCAGAATTTGCGCTCGCTCTCCCCAACATCACGCCATTCCTCTTCGCTCCTGCTGCTGTACGTAGCAACTTCGTCGTGGGTGGTGTAGATGTGGCGACGTGGAAGGTCGGGTCCGAGACGCTGGTGCTTGCTGCGAACACCTATTATACCAGCTCGAAGGTAGCTTGGGAAGATATTGGGCTGATAGGCTTAGCCTCTAGAGCTGTTTATGAGAGCGGGAGTGTGGAGACAAGTGCTGATGGGTTTACCTTAGGCAGCGTTGGTTCAGGTGCTTTCGTGGTTGTTGCTTGAGGGGGGTATATAAATCGGGACTTTGCTCAGTCATCTACGTAAACTAGGGTACATAGAACTGTCTACCGGGAGTGCTCACATTGATGGGAACCTCTATGCGTGAGACAATACGAACGCTGCCGGGAAAGTCATGGTACCAGTATGAATGTCCCTAAAGTCACTGGCGGCGTTGTTTGGTGTTGTTGAATTCAGAGGCTATTGCCCTCTCGAAGCTAAATTGCAAGGTCCCAAAACAGATTGGTTTTCTGGGAGACTCATCTCATATGTATGCCTCGTCGATGATTCGAAATCGCCGTGTTCATTGACAAGTGAGTAGCATAAGTGACGCGTACAACAACGCGGATAGGATAAATTAGGGAGGTAAACTCGCGGAAATAATGCATACTAGACAAATAAGCTAGGGGGATTTAGGTGGTAGAGCGAATGTCACACGACTGAGCTTAGCCGTACTTCCGACGTCCTATGGCATTGTTTCTCTGCAGTACCCCAGGCGCAATCTTCGTCTCCACCCTTTACTTGATGCCCGTGCCACATAGACACGGGGAAAGGAGTTGGCTGGAGCTGTGCTGTTCTGACAGTGTAGCAGTGATACATAAGGCTGGCCTAACGGCTTCTTGAGGGATTATCTGCAAGAAGAAATCAGTGAACCTGCAAAGAGGGAGTAATGGTGATCCCATACCACGACCATAGCTAGGCTCGAGGGAATTGGTCAATTGGAAAAAGTATCGGCTGTATTTTTAGCAAGAACTCCGGTAACCAGGTATCGGGAGATGTCGAGGACTGGTCATTGCTTCTGAGAGGTGAGAGGTGAGAGGTGAGGCAGAGGAACTGGGTGGTTTATTTAACGAAGTACTTTGTAATGACCACTCCGCCACTTCTTCCAGTTAAACCCCTCAGAGTGCGAGACTGGACTGGGGTATTGCCCACACGCGCCGTAAGTCGACTGGAGGTGAGCAAAGGCTGACGCATAATCCTTCTGTCCTTTCTGACAGGTGGTAGAAGGAGGCGATGGAGAGGGGGTGGATGGCTCCTCTCGCAAAGTACTCCGCGAGGATGCTCGAACGCGACGTTGCCACTTCTTCCAGCTGGACGTGTCAGAGCGAGGGACAGGATTGGGGTATTGTCCGCACGCGCCGTAGGTCGATTGAAGTTGAGAAAACGCTGACGCGTAGTCCTTCTGTGCTGGGACACAGGTCGAAGTGGTGGATAATAATGTCGTAGTGGAGATGCTGTTCATAGTGCTATCGGCGGGTATGAAGGATGCGAGTGTACTATTTCTGCGAGTGGTGATGGACTCAGACGGAGGTAGAGAAGATTTGACTTGATGCATTGCTGCAGCGTATCACCCTTTTGTAGCATTTGGCCTAGGAGACACCATGACTACTGTGCCTGTTGGTGGCGGAAATCGCGTTTAAACTCGAACGTGATGTGCTCCGCAGCCCTCGACCAATGAGAGGCACTGAAACATAAGCCGCAGGCTTTCCCTTTTGCAAATGTCCCCCTCGAACCACGATCATTCATAAGTATCCGAGTCACCTGCGACCTTCGGTACCGGCGAGACGAGTCAATAGGAGTCAGTGTGATTCACAAGCGCCCATCGTGACTTGTATCCGTTCAAGGTGGCATCAGGAACGCCATGTACTTCGGAGCACGTGTGACACCGCGACAAGACTAGTACATACCAGTCATTTCAAAGGCACAAAATTGCGATGCATCCCAAGTGGCGACTAGGGATGTACAGAACGCCGGTCATCCCTAAGATCCCGAGATCTTGATAAACGCAACTACGCTTCGGGTCACGTTCATTTCTCTAACATTCCAACAAACCCTTGATACGGTTCAGTCGAGCTGGAATGCTGCACTGCAGCTGTAGCATGGAGACAGGGTTGCAGCGAGATCATCCCAACAGTCAGCAAAGTGATGATCGAACGACACGGTGTTAGAAAAGATGTTGTCCGTTGTCCATTGTCTGTTCAGCATCAAGCCACCTTCCACATCCAGAAGGGACCTGTTCAATGTAAATGCGTCAGAAACCCAAATCAAGTTAACAAGAGATACCTTTACCTAGTGGGTCCCTACGCTCGTGCTGCGCTCCCGTCCACATTCCAAGTACTCCACAGGCAGAACCGGGAGGTCCGCTTTGGATGCCTTCCGACGACCAAAGGGGCCTATCCGAGCCAGGGACGGAGAATATCTACACGTTCAAGACGTCGTAGGTTATAGGGATACCCAAGCGAGATGCAACGCACCATTGACCATCTAATCGCGCCATCTCCAATCACACTCACTGTCCCAGTGACTTTGCGTACATCGTCCAAGCTGGTATCCGTGCCAATTGATTCACCCTCTAAGTGAATGACGGGTAACAGGGATTCGTTCGTTGTAGAGGAAGGAGGGGTGGGTGCTCTAGAGTATCCGGATATACGCAGGGCCATGGGCATTACCCGACAAGCTTCGCTCACAAAGTCCTCGTTGAATCTGTCGAGAGAGAGCTGGAGACGACTTTAGTAAGCGAAGGGCCGTTTACCGCGTGACTTACATTGTTCACTGAGTACCGGAGCCGTGCGACGGTCAGCAGAAATAACAGCAATTCTGGCAACTTGGCTCACTCAGCAGAGTCTGGTAGCCCAACCAGCAAACACATCGTCTGGAAGTGAAACGGGTGAATTGGTACTTGTCGCCAGCGGATGGAAGAAGCGTATGTACCTCCAGATACCAGTTACACCAGCCCAATCCCAACCCTCGACCTCCAATTCTTTTCCTTTCCCTTTAGAAGCGTCAGCCACGTCTCGCTTCGGTTGCACCCGTTGAGCATTCCAGTAACCCGGCGAACTTCCTATGCGCGTGGCATGCATATGACGCAAAGCGTCCACGATACCGTCCGAGGAGTACATATCAGGCAAAGAAGCCACTATTACACGGGGAACGTCCTTCAGTCTGGCTTCCACAGAGATCCTTGCAGAGGCCAACCAGGTATAGTCCGGGACAAGTTCGTATGGCTGGATTGGAGGATCGAGAGGCATCCTTGTATCATCAGGTCCCCGAATGTGCATCATCATGGACAAGAAATCTTCATCTAGATCATCGTCCTCATCTTCATCTTCCCATTCCCCTTCTTCATCGTCACCGCCCTCCCCGCCTTCTGAGCCAGGTGCTCCCCTCGTCCCCATCGCTCCGGAAGACGCGCCACGACTATTGGCACGAGGCACGGGTAAGTAGGGTCCCCACATGCGATTCCGTGACAGATAGCGCATGTCATATACTCGCCTACGAGCGAGAACGCGAGCCTGAATGAATTGGTCTTTGCTGGAAGGAAAGGGAATTGGCGTCTCAGATTCCTGAGATACGCTCGCAAGGGGATCGGCGGCTTCAACATCGCCTTCAGAAGAAGCACTGGCCGGCTCTGAAATGGGGGTGACTTGGAGGGGTTCGCGAATAGGTCTGAAGCCGGCGAGGAAGACGAGCTTGTGGAATAAACGGGCTGTCTCGGACCTGTCCCAGTACGATGCTGACATTAAACCGGGAACGAATGGCGGGGATCCTTCCACGTCTATAGTCATCCTTGCAAACAAAGTACGTGTGAGCTGAGGCGGGTAACCTCTATCAAGGTAGCGCTCAAGTGTGTGAACGTTAAGGCTTCCTAGGTCTTCCTGAGTACCCAGAGCAAGATGGTGTATATAAGAGGGACAGAAAGGTGCGTTTCTTAAGGAGGAGATATCCGGCGAGAGTGTCGACGATGGCGAACTCGGGAAAGGAGTAGACGTGCCGATCATGGAAAGTAAGGTCTTCACGACGGACAAAAGCGAGGGCGCAAATGTCTGATCCTGCTCTAACGTGAGGCGGCTACGTTCCCTCAGGAGATCGACGGCATCTACCAATCTCTTTAGAGCTACCTCTTCCCTGACCAGCTTATCGCATTGAACTCGTCGCTGATACTCGAAGGCCCAGTCAAAGCTGTCAACAGGATCGGACTGCTTGTCGCATAAGCGGCGAATATGTTGCAAGGAGGGCCGTGGGTCGTCGTATGTTGTGAGGAACACCTCCCGCCAAAGGTGGTGATCGGGTGAGCGATAGATTAGGTCGAAAAGCTGCTTGTTTGTTTGAGACAGTGCAGCGATGGCCGATGGACACTCGAGTAATGCGAGGATGACGACCACATTCTCGATCAATTCTGAAGGAATCCTCAGCATAATTGGTGCTGTCCTAAAGGTGCAGTTCAGTTTGCTGGATCGCTTGGAAATCAGTCAGTCAGAATGAAGCTGGGACGTACTTCCAGTTCACATACATTCTTATCTGTCCCAAAGATATTCCCGCCAGTTCCCGCCTGACTACCGTGGATAAGTCGAAGATGATGCGGGCTACCCCACATAGCATTCCATTTCGTTAAAAATAGCCGGTGATTCGCTCCGCACTCACTATATTATGGCACCAACGAGCGCGCCGGGCTGTAGAGCGTCGGAGAAGCGTGGACTTCGAAGTTGGAAGCTTGTGAACTTGAATACGTGCTAGAAAGTTATCATTGCGCCAGCATCTTTACATCGATTCTGGACTCACGTACTCAACATCAAGATATATAGCGACACGCTCCTGTACAACGATACCACATTGTAGCGCAAACGATTCATGTAGTGCAATCATGATTTAGCCAGTCCTGAACGTGCCCAATAGAATAATTGCACCATGAACCGAGCGCTATAATAAACGAGAACACGCGCTCGGCAGCACTGATCCATAGTAACCAACCTCCCAGAGTCCCAATACTAGCTGACAACGACACTTGGACGCAGATTTATTCCGCGGTTTTTCTGAAGCAAGCCCGACGCCCTCAAGGTGGCACTCACAGCCTGTAATACTTCCATCATGCGATGGACGCATGCGTTTTGCATTATCCTGATGACTTGCACCCTGAGTAGCCTATCAAGCTCACTCTCGATAAATGATGCCCAAATTCACTACTTCGTTGCGGAGAGCTCAACTTTCGGGCCTGAAGACTTCCAAGATGACCACGACAACGGCGTCGAGCAATGGCAGCTTTCTAAAGAACCAGCTGCCAACGCAACTGGCCATCTTGTTTTTGAAACCGTAAGTTCGTTGCTTCAGCACTGGCCCAACACCCGTTATCGGAACGGTGAGCGTCGCACTAGTACGCTCCATCACTTGCGACTCATTGTTCACTGCAGGGCATAGTATTGTTCCCGGAGTCATATCCCCCGGCACCCTTCTCTATCATGGCACCAATCACAACGTGGTTCCCGACCACCCCGACTGGCTTGCAACAGATCCAGAACACTCGCACGCCTTCTGTCATGGAACCACGCAGGCAGGTTGTTGGCACTTGACTCTTGCGACTACTCGACCGCTCCGAGTGCTATATTTCGATGGGAGTAGCGCAGCGAAGATGATGGGCGGCCCACTAGATAGCCAAGATATTGTTGCCTGGGGCAAAGTTAGGCCTGAGCGGACATACAACGAACGTCAGCGAATTGCCGACCTCTGTGCGTGGGGACATCAATATTCGCTAGACGCCTTCATAAGGTAGGTAGTGACCTGGTCACTACTCAATGTTTCTAAGTTGATGTATGTGTGGATAGGATGGAATGGGACTTGTAAGAACCCTCTTCTTCTATATCGGCTTCACTGACCTTGGGTCGTTCAAAGTGAAATCATGCTCTGCAACTTCACTTCCGGAGCCAAAGTTGTTTCTTTTTTGAACCTCCCGGAACTCCCGGCTCTGGAGAAGGGTATACCACCAAGTCAGAGTGAGCCTGTGCTAGTCACTAACCCCTAGCAGCAGCAACGCTGATCTCGTTCAAGACCAAGCGGCATTCCGGGTTCTTGAGGCCATAAATGCTGGACATTGGCACGACCGCTATCCTGGGGAGGAACGCATCCGGCTCGATCTCACCAGGCTTATTTCATTCTATGACATTGACCTTGTTCCGAGCCTTGTCGCCGACCGCATTGGCAAAGAACGCTGGGACCATCGCCTGCAGGGCGCAGATTCTGCGGACATAGCAGCGGTGCGGAGGCGACTGGCAAGGGACCTCGTGAGCGAACGCCTGGAGGTTAGCGGAATCGACTGGCGCACATTATTCCGTGTGATCATCAAACGGTACGCAGAAAGACTAGAGTTGGTGCAATACCTCCTCAATGATGCCAATTCCGATTCTGAGGTTTTTCACGATGAGTACGAGAGAGCGGCGAAGGTTCAGCTACAGCTTCGAATCATGCTCACACCATATATCCTTCATTCGTCCATTCCTATACCCACTTCCAACTTCTCCGCCTCAGGGCTTTCGTGGCCTGAACCAGTATTCAAAGAGTGCGCACGTCACACACATCAACAATTGTGTCTGACTCTGGCTTTGCACTAACACCCTCTTAGTCTCGTTCCCGACGTTATAGGGCACGTCCCTGCCAGAATATTATCTAATCTTATCAGTACGGACTTTGAAGTCGGAGGCAAAAAACAAGGAAAGTTCTGTCAGGGATTCGTGCCCTATAACGTCTGGTGCATTTTGTATAGCAGGGGGTAGATCAGACCACGTGGGCAAGACCCACAGCTTTTCTTTGCTATCTTTGGCCTGTTGACTTCATCGTACACGCTGTCTCTGGGCCGCTTTTTCTCCATTCGGACGTCTGCTTCTTTGTCGAAATGGCCCCTGTGCATTCTCGCATCAGTTCTCACGAGAGAAGCCAGGAGAAAGCAGCCAGAATATTGCAGGATGCACGCAACAAGGCAGAAAAGAGTCGTAAGTATGACTCTGCAGCAACTCGGAAAAAGATCTGTGACGAGTTTATGGCTCGCAACAACAATATGGTCCCACACAGCTGGCAAATAGACGTTGCAGAAGCTCTTGTACTGGGGTTAGACTGCTCTGTGATTGCGGGTACCGGAGCTGGCAAGACAATGCCGTTCGTAATGCCATTGTTTGTGCATCCCGAAAAGCTTGTCATAGTGATATCTCCACTGAATGCCCTAGAGGAGGACCAGGTAAAGTCTCTCTTTCACGAACTTTATCTCTTTGTCTGATGACCTTCGAGGCTGAGAGGTTCAGAAAAATGAAATTGACAGCAGTTGCAGTCAACGGGGAGACTTATACTACTACACTACACAAGGCAAGTTCGAAGTGTAGTGTTGCTTTCAGTATCTCATTTCCCCATATAGGAGCTCGAAAATAACAAATTTCAAGCCATCATTACCTCGCCAGAGATGTGCTTGCAGCACGAGAAATTCCGCCAGCTTCTCAGCAATCCCAAGTTCGCTGCACGTATAGCAGCCATCGTAATTGATGAGGCCCACTGCATCTCCCAATGGGGAGACAAATTTCGCGAACTTTACATGCAGCTGGGTACTTTACGAGCATTTGTTCCCAGCAATGTCCCATTTCTGGTCACCTCTGCGACACTCCCCCCACTTACCCTTGCGCAGGTCCGCACCGTGGCCCATATACAAACCTCGGACTCGTACCATATCAACCTAGGTACCGACCGCCCGAACATATCATGGCATGTTCGACACATGAAGAACGGAAAGTCTGACCTCGAGTCTCTCTCTTTCCTGCTTCCAAAAAGCAGTGGGGGGGAGGTCGATGGAGATACCTATGACCAGTCCCTGGTATTCTTCGATGACATCAACGTCTCGATGGCCGCGTGTCAATGGATACGCAAGAACTCACCTACTGACATTCGACACCAGGTAGCAGTCTATCATTCAAGACGTACACCTGCAGCAAAGCGGATCATCCTTCGGCTCTTTAAAGAAGGTAAAATCAAGATGCTATTCACGACTGAGGCTGCAGGAATGGTGAGAGCATTGTGTAGCGAGAATGGAACCGGTCAACTTACGAGTATTGTGTAGGGATGTGACATGCCGCATATCGTGCAGGTTGTCCAGTTCATGGTTCCTGCATCACTGTCAATCTGGATGCAACGTGCTGGTCGCGCAGGAAGGTCACCAATCATGCAAGCGCGCGCAATTCTACTTGTACAACCATCAGTCTTTCAGGAAAAGCACACAAAGAAAGGGAAGGATCCAGATGACGATGATGGCACTGTGACATATGTGAAACAGGTGGAGGATGGATTGCGAGAATGGATCGAAACGAAAGAGTGCCGGCGTGATGTCGCAGATGAGTATTTTGATAGTGGGATAAAAAGAAAACGTACGTTCGGCGCTAGACGTGTGATTGCGTTAGGTTTGCTCAAGTGCTTAACGTGGCAACACAAACTCCACCGTACAGCTCCTACAGGCACTTGCTGCGATAATTGTCTTGCCAAAGCCCTCGCTGAACGACCACAGACCCCTCCAAACATCTGTATTCATCCCGGCTCATCTGCTACTTCGACTCCCAGCAAAACCCCCGGGCGCAACGGAAAACGAATCATGGTATCAGCACGCACCTCAGTCACAGAAGCCCAGCCTTCTGGTCCGACTTCTCGCCGAGAAGAGCATCTTAAAGGTGCTCGTACATTGCTGGAGAATTGGAGGTACGAGGTTTGGATGGAGTTGTATTCTGAAGGGCCCTATGGACCAGAGGGCTTGCTGCCGGACGCAATCATCACCAAGATCGCAAACAGTCGTCGGCTCAAGAGCGTTGATGACCTGATAGGAATCGGATGGAGTTCGAGTCGTGTAATGAAGCATGGGATGGCGGTGGTTAAGATGTTAGAAGAGTATGACAAGGACCATGAGAGGACGAAGGCCGCAGAGCAGGAAGCAAGAGCAGCTGCGAAGAAGTCGGAAACAGCTCAGCGTCAGGCGGCTCAGAAGGAGGCAGAGAAGGCTGAGCGTGCCCGTCTCAAAGCCATCAAGGATAGCCAGCCCAAGCCGCCTCGTCCATCACGCTCGAAGAAAGCGAAGGTGCTTACCCAGTCAGACACACAAAATCAAGGTGTTGTTGTCCACGCATCCCTCCCAGCCCTGGACCCACTGATGCCTCAGAGCATCAGCGCTCGTGAAAATACCTCCACTCCGGCTGCTCCTCCATTGAATATGTCTGCCTGCTATGTCCCATCAAGACGGTTTCAGTACCCTTCTACCCCATGCCAACCTCTTGCGACGCCTTTATCTCAGCATACACCACATCCCCACATCCCCACCCACATTGTACCTACGCATCAGAACAGCCGCAGCCGCCCGTACCCGCTTTCACCATCTACTCCATCTACAGTATCAGCACCTACCGCACTCACCGCACTCCCGCCTCCACCCAGCACTCCATTCGATCAAGTGCGAATTCAGCGCAACCACATCGAGGCCAACTTTTCACAGTCTTCAGTGTTTCCTCGCACTCTGGCTTACCCTCTCACTCCATCTACACCTAACCACTTCGAGACGTCCTTTCCACAATCCTCAGTCCTTTCTCGCACCCCGGCTTATCCGCTTCCTCCATCTACACCCTCAGAGCCCACCATACAACCGTTACGTCTGCCGGGCTGGCCTGATACTCGTGGAACACCGTGGATTTCTCGCGGTGGACGAGAATTCGCTGTTACTCAGCATGCTTATCCTCAGCACTCAGTCACCACGAGTACTACTCCAGGTCAGCTGCGCACCTGGCCGTCTGCCGTTGATACTCGTGGGACGTATTCAAACATGGTGAGTACTTTATGCTTGTTCGTGGTAGACCTTTCGTAATTAACAGACTTTCGATTCAGATGTATTATCCCTGATGTACATACATAATGCTTTCAAAATTGACCAGCTAGACTTTGGGTGCTCTCGTTCCAATCCTGGCTGGTGAATCGAGCATACGAGCGGCTTTTCCACCAGGTATCTATGGTCCCCAGACGCTCCAGGTCTACCACACCTTTTGTTAGGAAGTCCTCGGCTTTGTTTTTCGCACTTTTGATCTGTCGTCCAGCATCATACACGTGTAGGCCCGATTTCACATACTGATCAGTAAGTTTTGTCACGTCTAGCTCTTTCTGCGGGACTCCATGGCGTGCACCTCGAGTTATGGTTTCAAACTCACTGTCCATGTGGCGCTGTAATGCTCGCAAGGTCGGTATTGCAGGCGACACCTTGTGCAGATACGCCCACGTCGCACCAGGACCAAAGGAGTGATATGTCACCTGAAATTTGTGAGTCGTGAAGTTCGTGATCGCATAAAGCCAGTGCAGCTTACCTTGATGTCGCGAATGTTTTGCTCTTGGCCTTGGTCTATAGGCAAAAATCCGGAGCGTTTTCCAGACCGATTGATAAGCCAGCAATAGTCGCGAACATGATTTCTGCACTGCGGTGAGTTCTATAGTTACCAGGTCCAACATACCCCCGATCCCTTACCTGATAACTTCTGGCCATTCTCGTCGCAGTCCTTGGAGAAGCTCAAGCATCTCAATAGTGTACTTGGAATTCCCACCACCACCGAAGCGCATCAGTAGGATGGGAAGCAAGTCCTCCATCCGCCCCACATCACCATTCCGAATAGCATCGGTGAGTTCTATGTACACCAGCACGTCATGGTTGAACATCGTGAACTGTCTCTTTACATGGTCACGATTGCTTTCGGGAAGATGCTCCAAGCGAGCAATCGCTTTGCGAGACGCGTTTTCGTCGACGAGCTTGACTGCAAGATCATATAGATCTCTCGGTGATTTGGTTTTGAGGTCGGTAAGTGATTTCACCTTCCCTACAGCTAACCAACACGCACGCAAATGAGCCTCGCTGACATGATGAAGAGCTTCATCGAGATGGTGCCAAAACGGCCCCTTCGTCTCCGCCTTCTGAAGCCCTTTACGCTGAAGTACGTCAAAGGCTTGTTGCAGTCCTCCGATGCCGGCTGACGTCCCAAGATATTGCTTGTGCAGGGAGTTTGCGAACGCCATGACCAGATGGAACCACCCAAACACGGGGATCAGGTAATCCATGCGGTCGAAGGAATTGAATTCTTCGTGTCGGTATCTCCAGAGCCCACGCAATCTCTCCACCGTCATCTGGTCGCCAATCCATGGGATTACTCGTGCCATTCCCGTTTTCTTTTTCTCCTCTTCGCTATCGAGACCGCCCTGGCGGAACCATTCTGCAACGACTTTGTCATTGCCTTCGTAACTCGCTTCTTCAATATCGGCCGTACCGAGAATAAATTGCTTGACAGTATACTCGGGTCCACAGGGGAGCTCGCGAACGGGAGGTGGGGGTTTAAAAAGGTCATGATTGCGACTAGCGTAGTCTACAAAGTCGGGAGACTGAAGCAATATCTGTAAAACATGGTATATATGCCGTTTTTTGATGCGGGCGAGGGCTACTGGGTCTCCGTCAAGAACATCGCCGTACGAAAAAGGCTCCCCGCATTTGTCGGCACGATATTGTTGGAAAGAAAGGTTGGTGTCGGGGGGGAGAAGGGCTTCGCGAGGAAGGACCCAGATTGTGGCTGCGCAACCACTGATGAAATGACTTTGGTTGTGGAGGCGCTGCGAGAAGACGCGCATTGGGATATTCACATTGTCGTGAGAGATAATCCACGGAGAACGCTGGATCTCCAGTCGAGCTTCGTCCATAGCAGTGCGGGAGAGATCGCCATAGGCGTTCGCGGTCCATTTGTGACTCATGACCACACCGAGTGCGTGAAGTGCGTCGAAAGCACGAGCAGAGAGACCGCAAGCCTTAAGATACAGAGCCCACAGTTTGGTGATACGCCCGCGACGATGGGAACGTGTATACTGCGACTGCGACAAGAGTTGTAGTGTTACCTATCGTGCACGTCAGTATCAGGAGTTGTGCTGAATGATTTATGATAATCTTACCATGTCAGAGCCTTTCGTCGAGTTACGCGCTCGCTGTTTTTGACTGTAAGCCGTGTGATCAAGAAAATCCCACAGAAGCGGGACCTCACTCTTGACAAGCTCGATGAATTCCGCAAAGTCAAAGCTGGTGAGGTGCTCCTGTGTTAGCTCTTCGGGAGGGGAAAGGAAATGTACGGAGACCTTCTCCATGTCACGCTGAATCAAGTCTTTGACACAGCGCACAGAGAACTGCTCAAGAGAGCGCTTTGCCCCAACCGGTCGTTTGCCTTTATTATGGGTCCGTGGAGGCCGAAGGCAGCGCTCAAGTATAGCGGGGAGTTCCTCGCTAACGAGAAGAGACGTTCGGGCATAGCGGATGGTGGCGTTGGGAGTCTCGTAGCCATAGCATACAGCATCGAGAAAGAGCGGGAGGTTCAATCCTTCTGCTTTAATCGCGGAAATGATGTTGAGAAGGGCCGGAGTGAGATCTTTGCCCTCGAGTTGAGCTCTGAGTTTCCGAGTGTGCTCGACTTGAATGGGGTCACCAGGTTCCTCCTCGCAATCAGAAATATAGTCACTGGTATCACTGGTATTGTCAGAGAAGAGGCAGCCTGCACAGCGGCAGTCGTCATCACAGTCTTCTTCGTCCTCGAACGCCTCGAACGCCTCCCATTCGTAGCAGTCGTCCATAAGTTAAAGTAGTAGTGTACAAGGTGGCGCTGTCCGGCCCGAGCTGATCTACCCCCTTCTCCACGAAATGCACCAGATCCTAGGTAGGCGCTTTCTCCCGTGAATCTTTTCTGTTTTTTGCCTCAGATTGAAAGTCCGCCGCACCTAGGATCTGGAGCCGAGATTAACACCCTCTGAGAGATTACTGCTGCGGGCCACCCGGGAAACGACACGTGAAATTTGCCGCGTTATCGTCCGAATGTGGGCAGAGGGGGTGGAGAGCGGGTTGGATCCATACCTACCTGTGGAGACTGTGCACTCCAACATCTCGACACTGACGCGGGGGTGGCGAGATGAGTTGAGTGGATTGATGATGTGGCTTGATTGGAGTGTATGGATAAAGTGCATACCTGCATGTGGGTTTGAGGTATGTGTTATTGCGACATCAATCATCTGACAAAGTGTATCTTCATGACTGGATGGGCCAACTTATTCTTATCTTCACACAGGAGATGTGTTACCTTCCGACGTGGCCAATCGGGTTTCCGCCTGAGAAGGACGATCCCCCGAAACCGACATCCCTAGATTGGGACGTACGAAAAGTTGCGGAAGTGCATGGTCAAACGGACAATGACGAATGGGAGAGACCGCAGCCAAAATGCATTCGGCGAATAGAGCCCTATGGATTTTGACTCGGTTAAGGACGAACATAAAGTGTTATATGATTGAGGTGCATACTATTGTCTTCCAACCTTGGCGTCCACTGCTTGGAAATGTGAGAGCTGCAGTGATCCCGGAGAAGCGAAAATAGCGCGACACTACTGGCCTAGCTGAGTGCTCGTCTGGACTGCCTCTAACAAGGTTCCTATTCGGTTTCCCTCCTTCAGGCCTTATCTTTCAAGAAGTCAACTATAGATAGCCGCAAGACGCTTCTACATTACCGAAGATAAGTGCCAATAATAACATTTACCGAACATTCTTATGCACATTCTTCGTTGATATCTAGGTGCGCTTGAGTTGCGCTTGAGCGGATATTTGAACTGTCACCCTCGATCCTGCTTTTTCATGCGCTGGGAGAATTTCCTTCCCCTCATCTTGACCTACAACGCTGCTGCGTGGGCGCGGGGTGTGCAGATCCCCTTGGGTGTGACCTTTGAAGAAACACCAGCAATCAAGATATTCCAAGATGGTGGCACCGATGGCAGTTCCGAGCAATGGCGCCTTGACGAACCTCCCAGCGCTAATGCAACAGGGCACCTTATCTTCGAAACCGTAAGTTCGTTGCTTCAGCACTGGCCCAACACTCGCTACCGAAATGGTGAGTATCAGGCTAGAATATCGTCCCTTAAACGTGCCCCTCATCCATCAGCATCACAGGACATACCATTGTTCCAGCAACTGTGCCACCCGGCACCCTGCTCTATCACGGCACCTTCCAAAGCGTTGTTCCCGCTGTTCCTGAGTGGGTAGCAACCGACGCAGAACACTCGCTCGGTTTCTGTCGTGGAACTATAGAGGCCGGATGCTGGCACTTGACCCTCGCAACCACCCGGCCCCTCCAACTCCTGTATTTCGATGGAAGCAGCGGAGCGGATTTTGAAGGCGGGACGATGGACGCTCAAGATTTCGTCGCGTGGGGCGAACTCAGGCCTGATCGAACGTTTGATGAACATGGTCGGATTGCGGATCTGTGTGCATGGGGAAAGCAATATTCCCTGGATGGCTTCGTGAGGTAAGTGCGCCATAGTATACCTTTCCTCTTAAGATTTATTCATGAACGTTTGTGAAAAGAATGGAAGAGAATTTGTAAGAATTCCTTCACTTTTTGCTAATGGAATGATTCCCCTCACCATAGACCGTTCTGACCAGCGAGATTATGCTCTGCAACTTTACATCCGACGGAGTTAGGGTTGTCTCTTTTCTGAACCTCCCCGCCCTACCAGCCTTGGAGAGTGATCAGCCGCCGATCAGTGGTAGGTTGACTTCCTCCTGGCCCTTCAGCTTCCGCAGTGACAATGTTGCAAAGGGCGTGCTGCATTCCGCACATTCGAGATGATGAATGGTGGACATTGGCACAACCGCTATCCGGGTGATGAGCGCATCCACCTTGATCTCACTCGCCTTATTTCCTTCTATGATACTGAGCTCGTTCCAAGCCTCGTTGCCCACCGCGTCGGTCAGGAAAGATGGGATCATCGCTTGCAGGGTGCGGACGCTATTGATATAGCAGCAGTGCGAATGCGACTTTCGAAAGCTCTGAGCGAACACCATGATGGAAGCGGAGTTGACTGGCGAACACTGTATCGTGTAATCATCAAACGATATGCGGACAGACTAGAGCTGTTGCAATACCTCCTCGGCGAAACCAATTCCAACTTCGGGCGCCATCAAGACGAAAAGGAACGAGCGTCGAAGATCCAGCTACAGCTGCGGATCATGCTCACGCCATATATCCTACACTCGTCTATTCCTACGCATTCTTTAAGCTCCCCTGCGACGGGTCTTACCTGGGCCGAGCCTGTATTCAGGGAGTGTGCGACAACACATACCGCAACTATTGTCTCCGAATTTGGCTCTGCGCTCACATCTTCCGAGAGGCTGATGCTGCGCGCCGCTCAGGAGACCTCACGTGAGATCTGCCGTGTTGTTGTGCAGATGTGAGCGGAAGGGGTAGTCAACGGAATGGACACTTATCTGCCGGTGTCCGTGGATGCAGAGATGAGCGACATTGCAAAGGTCTTGCGACAATGGAGGGGCGATCTGAGTGGACTGATGAGTTGGCTCGACTGGAGTGTGTGGGTGAAGTGCCGACCAGAATGCGGCTTCGAGGTGAGTTCTGCATCGGCAGGCAATCGAGGCGCGAGATGACTGTCACAGAAGTTGGACGTGTTCGCTCATAGCTTAGATTTTGCAGGAAATTTGTTACCTTCCAACATGGCCACTCGAGTTTCCTCCAGAAACGCAACCTCCAATGTTTGGAAAACCAAGGTCCAGCATCGACAACGATGAGTGGAAGAGGCCGCAGCCGAAATGCATTCGGCGGACGGCGCCGTACGGGTTTTGATCCACGTCGGCATCACGCCTGGTTGCTAATGAACTGAGAGACATTGCTACAGCACTAGAACAGTCCGAAAGGCTCATTACCAGTTGTAAAGCGCCCCAGAGTTAGGATGTTTATAAGCATTCTACACACCTTAACACAAGTTTCGTGTGGACGGTGTAACGTGTAACGCGCTTCTGGATTACCACGCGCCAGGGCGGAAACCGAAGCGCACAAAATGAAAAATGATTCATTAAATTTCATTTCGGCTCTTGCCTGCGAGTGGTCCAAGGTTGGCTTCTTTGATCAAGGGTTCGACCCCACTGGCAAATCAAACGCACGCTCAGCGCTCAAGGCTCAGACAAGGCTAGCGGCAACCTCTAAATATCCATCCCAGCCTTGAACTCGGATCCGAATGCAGGCGGCTGGCTTATCTGCCGCACGCCGACCGTCTTGGCAAATGTTGATTCATTTGCTCAACGACAACTCATTGGCCTCGTACGTATTCCCAGTGTCGGGGTCGTCATTAACAGCATTGAGCTCATAGGTACTGATCACGATCTCCCCGTCGGGGTCGAAACCGTTTCCCAGCACCCGAATTGTGGTTTCAGTCATGCTCTGTGACACATCTTGGAACTCGCAATCATATGGACCCTAGTCTATAATAACCCTGATACTAGTACATGTACAAAGGCACGTTCTCAAAAGGGGGTGATTCCCGCCGTGCTCATGCTGGTCCTCACCCTTGACGATGCTCTCTGCAATTAACCACCAGATACAAGGAATATGGCCGAAGAAGACAACCTTCACTGTCAACCACATACCAGACATGGCGGGCAAAGTGGTTATAGTGACCGGCGCCAACCGCGGTATTGGGAAGGAGATCGTCAAAGTACAGTATCGCTGACGGTCTTTTCTGCGCCGTCCTCATGTCTTTGGGATAGGTCCTCCTCGAGAAGAATGCGAAAGTTTATCTCGCGGCACGCAATGATGGCAGGGCTCAGAAGGCTATCGATGACCTCTTCACCCTCACAGGCCGAAAGGCTTTGTTTCTGAAGCTGGACCTATCGGACTTGAAGGCAGTCAAAACTGCCGCCCAAGAGTTTCTAAGGTAACTCTAGACTTTTGCTGAACACGTCTATGAGCTTCACTCATTATGTCTCCGCAGTCACGAGACGAGACTGGATGTACTCTTCAATAACGCGTCTGTACTGTTCACGTCTTTTTCGTGCCGCGCTGTGCTCATCTTTCCCTGACGCAGTGGAGTAATGGCCCCACCGAAAGAAGATATCACCGCCGACGGTTTCGATCTTCAGTTTGGCATCAATGTTCTTGGACACTTTTTCTTCACAAAACAGCTCCTCCCTATATTGCTTCGCACCGCGTCATCTTCGCCCACCAACACTACGCGGATAGTGAACCTATCTTCATCACTACACGCCTTCCGAACTACTATCCAGTTTGACACTCTCAAAGATGGTCCTGCGCGGCGTAGAAAGAGCGTGGCATGGCTCTATACGCAGAGCAAATTCGCCAACGTCGTATTTGCACTAGAACTCGCTCGAAGGTACGGGAAGAACGGCATTGTTTCAACATCGGTTCACCCCGGCGCTATTGAAACGGACTTACATTCGCATATGTTAGGTGTAGCTAGAAAGGTCGGGGTAAGCTGGCAACATTCTTTGGTGTGGTAAGTAACCTCATATCGGTCTCACCCGTAAATCCTTTGAGCAGGGAAAGCTATTATTCGCAAACGCAGAGAGAGGGGCTCTCACCCCACTCTATGCTGGTGCGTCAGCTGAGGGCGCAGACTTCAATGGAAAGGTTCGTGCTATCATTTGGGCTACGAGTTCTTAAGATAGCAACGGACGCTAAAACCGGTTTACATCTCAGTACTTGGTACCATGGGCGAACATCGGAGCAGCTCAAAGAGATACGCAAGAACAAGATATAGGGACCAAGCTCTGGGATTGGATGGAAGAACAAGTTCACGATCTCTGATTACACGGCATGACCGTAAATCTGTAAATATGTATGCGTTTCTCCATGACTCGACTCCAAATCGATGTTGGGTACAGTGCGTCTGACCTCCAGACATCTGCTCAAGAAAATCAAGTTGAGGTGATGAGGATCGTGGCTATCTCGTTTCTGGATTTGTACAATATGGAAAGCAAGAGTGAGGAGCTACCTCGATACTTGGCAACGTGTCGACCATGCTAGGAAGGACTAAGCCTTCACTGCATCAGTCAGCCAGCTTACGATGGCTAGCATGAGGTCCGAAGGTGGCCTCCCAGATCCAATATCCAAGATAGGAGAAGCTTGTACGCCACGTTCTTCAACAACCCTGGTAACGTCTACACCACACCTTTTCCAGGTCTCCGAAAATGTAACAATATCGTCTCGAAGGCACTCGTCCTCCCCAGCGGATATGAATACTTTCTTGACGACTTGGCTCGCCAGACCGTCCCACCATTCATCCGGCGCTTGGAGCGGCTCGGTGTAGTACTTGTCATCTTCAAGTCCCTCCTCGGAGCTGATGCTACTGTGAGCGCGGAAAGCAGTTACCCAGCGTGCAAGGGTTTCTTTAGTAACAATATCTCGGCCTGTGTTGCCATTGAAAGATCGCGCGACGAGGCTATTCGTTGTACGGGGAGAGATGAGGAGAAGTCCCCCAAACGCATCGACCATGGAAGGCGGTTCGTCGAGCGTCGAGTGCTGGTGGAGGATGTGTGAGATTGCACATAACGCGATGTGTGCACCTTCTGAGTCGCCAGATATAATCAAATTGGAGGGCATCACGCCGTCGTTGAGGAGGTGATGCAGCGCGGCGCTCATTTGATGGAATTGCGTAGGGTAAGATGCGTGGGGTGCGAGTGCTGCGTGTGGAGTATATATATCATGGTGAACGTGGGCGAAAAGTTACCCAGGACCAAACTCACTGTACTCGAGAACTGCGACTGCCATCTCGACGCCTGTGTCGCGCTGGACGCAGTCCCGGAAGTAGCTCAAGAGTTTGAGGTGTTCAACCGTCAACGGGAGGACATAACCTCCACCTTTTGTCGATGCCATCCGTCAACGGCATCCTTCACTAGACTAATTGCCCTCACCATGGACATGAAGCATAATCTTCGTAGATTGTACGTTGTCCCCGATCCAGTGTAACTTTGCATCATCGTCGAGCTCTTCGGTCTCGTATTCCACATCTCCAGGCTGAGTGGAGACCCATCTCTCCCAGGCACTGGCGGAGGATCCGTGGTAAGCTTGTAGCTGGCGAACAGTCAACCTATTCCTAAGGGCACGCGCGAGGACAATGGAAAGCTCGCGATCGAGGGTCTTAGCTCGGCTTCGGAACGGAGCAGAGATGATGGTGTAGGAGAGGCTAAATCCTGCAAGAATGGAGATTCTCCGGGTCAGGACATTCGAGAGCTCCTGAGATTTGTAAGCCAGAACGCACCAGCCAAAATTGCAGCCGGTATAAGGCTGAGCTTGTCCCAGAGAGTCAGTCCGCGTTCTGCCATAATGTTCGTTCGTTCGCTGAAATATTATGAGAGACAGGAAAGTTTCAAGAAATTAGCACGAGAGCCGCGTCTCGAACTCGAAAGGCGCATCAAGTGAGGAGAATTACATCATGGCCGGAACATAACAGTAAATGTTGGGCCCGAACAGCACTCAGCAGTAGACTCCACACTCCACTTTTGGCGCCGGCACCAGTGACGAAGCTCCAACATCCGAATCTTGGCGGATTCCAGGTGGAACAAGGTGCAGGATCTGTCGCGTCAAATTCTGAGTAAGTAACAACATCTTCAAAAAGAGGCTAAGCAGCGATGATAGAGGCTGAAGATTTATAGAGACCCCCCTGACATCACTTTGTGGGGCGTGTCGTGGTTAGTATCGGGTTCAATTCCAGCTCGCCACCTGCACCCCAAAGTACCACACCACACAACAATAGCATTCAACAGAGTCCGACATCAGGAAAACGACAGCCGAGGGGACTGTGTAGTAGCAAATTCTTGCCGACGTACCGTACCGTACCATTGAGAACCTCCTTGTACCATTTGTACTGATTTTAAAACGTCCGGGCGGTTCGAGAACTCATGCATCGCCGTTATCTCTCAGATTGGACATGATCTCCGTGCACATGTGCTTATCAAGAGATGAGATATGATAGAACTGTCGATCAATTGCATAGTCTATCTATATAGCGTACATACTGACACCCCTAGTACTACTGGACGAAGTGGGGGAAGGGGAGGGGAGGGGAG
>MU266430.1:0-93937 GCA_021014945.1 Leucogyrophana mollusca | reverse complement strand
CCACCCCACCCACACCCACTAACCCGCCCACAGACTCAAAACCTGGCGCGCCCGCGAGCGCGCAGAGACCTCCGAGCGCGCGTTCCCGGACGAGATCGACACCCCGCAGGACGCCGCGGCGCGCACGCGCTTCCAGCGGTTCCGCGGGCTGCGGTCGTTCCGCACGAGCCCGTGGGACGCGTTCGAGGGCCTCCCGCGGGACTATGCGCGTATATTCCAGTTTGAGGACTATAGGCGCACGGAGCGGGACGTGCGCCGGGAGGCGGAGCGGGGGGGCGGCGTGGAGGTGAGTGGCGGTTGCGTATCAGCCGCGCTGATGCTGACACTGACATTGACGCTTGTGCACGAAGCCCGGCGTGCGGGTGACCGTGTCGATAAAGGGGGTGCCGCGGGACGCGAACATCGGCGGGGAGTCGCCATTCGTCCTCTTCGGGCTCCTGCGGCACGAACACAAGAAAACGGTGCTCCACTTCACGGTGCAGCGCAACACCGAGTACGACGGGTCTGTGAAGTCGAAGGTGCGTGTGCCCCCATGATTTCCGTGCGCCCGCGCCTCACCCCCTCCCAACCCAACTCAACTTAACTCAACTCAACCCAACCCCAGGACCCCCTGGTACTGTGCGTGGGCCCGCGCCGGCTGCGCGTGAACCCCGTGTACAGCCAGCACACGCGCGGGGGCGGCAAGGGCGCGAACAACGTGCACAAGTTCGAGCGCTTCCTGTGGCACGGCGTCACGGCGGTCGCTACCGTGTACGGGCCCGTCGTGTTTGGGAACCAGCCGTGCGTTCTGCTGAGGGAGACGTCGGCTGCGCAGGGTGAGTGCCTTTGGCTCGTGTGGTTGTGGTTATGGTTGTTGCGCCGCCGATCGGAGACTGAGACTGATTGGGTGTGGTGTGGTGCAGCGCCGGAGCTGGTGGCTATGGGGACGTTCATGAGCCCCGATACGACGCGCGTGATCGCGAAACGCGTGATCTTGACCGGGCATCCCTTCAAAGTGCACAAGAAGACCGCCACGGTGCGATACATGTTCTTCAACGCAGGTACGCCCCCGTCTCCCGTTCCCCACTCCCCGTTTCCCATTTCCCTCCCAACCCATTTCGCACCCCCTCCCACCCATTCGCAAACTGACACCCCCACCCAGACGACGTCCAATACTACAAGCCCATCCAGCTGCACACCAAAAACGGGCGGACGGGCCACATCCGCGAGTCCCTGGGCACACACGGCTATTTCAAGGCGCACTTTGACGGGCCTGTCAATCAGATGGACACGGTGTGCATGGCGCTGTACAAGCGTGTGTATCCCAGGTGGAGCGAGCTGTGGACGGGGGCTGGGGATAAAACTGAAGGCGGGGTGGCTGATGATGCTATGGAAGAATAAGGGTGCTGGTAGCAGATGACGATGGCTTTCCGCAAGGATTTAGACGATGCCTGAGTTGTAAAAGTGTTTCGGCCGATATTTGCAGATTTTCTCTGATGGGCAGCAGGTGCGTGGCAAGCGGAATATTTCACAGCGAGCGAAGCCAGAGGGAGATATTGGTGATAACCTGCCCGGTATCCCGACTTATTATTGCCTTTTCTGACGTGAATTAAGAGTCCCATCGTCTCTATTTATCCTTACGGGAAATCACCCAGTAGTACGTCGCGAAGATGCCCACTGACTGTACGCTTGATATGAATGAGCATGTGCCTGATTGCCGCGGGCTACTCGAGGATCATGATGGCTCAGCGAGCGGCGGTGTGTCATCGCAGATTCCGCGACGATTTAGTCGGAGGGACAAGTTATCCCCTGGGAAGTTGGCATCCTACGATCTAAAATCGGACGCTCATCCAATTCGCTGGCGACGGGGTGAATGCTTTTGCGACTGATAGAGGTGGAGCGCATGAAAGTGCAATCCTCGGTAGCCTAATCAACTCCATCTTCAAGAGCTATCCTGAACATTCGAAGTAAACGCGATTCGCGCGGCCCAATTATTATAAACCTGTCAGCCGGTGTGCTAGGATGGGCCGGTATGCTCAGTACTGGGGTGCTCAGCCTGCCAGCAGTCCCGCTGGTAATATTCGCGACCTATGGCGCAAATGCCGCTCCATCAGCATTCGTTGACTCGGTCGGCGCTTGGGACCTCAGTGAACATTCGAAGTAAACGCGGCTCGCACAAACCAGTTATTATAAATCTGTCAGCCGGTGTGCTAGAATGGGCCGGTATGCTCAGTGCTGGGGTGTTCGGCCTGCCAGCAGTCCTGCTGGTAATATTCGTGACCTATGGCGCAAATACCGCTCCATTAAAATTCGTTGACTCGAACGGCGCTTGAGCCCTGAGTTGATTGTCGGCAAACGTAGGGAACAGCCAGTCTCCCGTAGACAGGCCAAATAGAAGGAAGAGGATCAACGCCATCGACAAAGATGTAAAGCGTGATGAGGATTCGGGGGAAGCTATTGTTACAGATGGTGTTGCAATACAGAGACAATAATGTGGGACTGTAGTGAAGTGTAGTAGACGCAACACTGCGCATCGTGGGTATAATATAGGACTCGAATCGAAGGAATTCTGCCAGCACGAGGACAATCGTCAGATCAGCGGATGCCGGAAGACATGAAGAGGAAAACTACCAACAAAGTGGGCAAATCGCGCCGCGATCGTCATGGATTCGTGGTGGCCGGCTGACTCCGTCCGAGTCGCGAGCTCTCTGGATGGGATAAAGCAATGTTGAGGATTAATGGCGATACGATCGGAATAAATCCGACCTTTACTCCGTCGTTTATCCCCGACGGGAGTCACTGCTCTGTCCTTTGCGCCCTTGAGCTCTAACGACGTACGCCACGAGTCGAGCTGCTTAAGAGTGTAGGCAGCAAGTTCTTGGGAGTATTGGAGGACTGCTGGTTCGCTGGTTGTGTATGCCATGATGGGTCAAAAGTTTGAAGGACGGCTCTGAGGAAGTTACAAATGCTGAGCGCTTTATAGCCGTGTTTTGGATCTCAGCATTGCTCTCATTGGTAACAAACCCTCGTTCGTGATATCGCCTTGTTGTGGGGTAACGTGTCCAAAGGGCCCAATGACGTCATGACGGTCCAAAACCTTGAAACGTCGCTGAGCTCGAAACCACAATCCAGGTTCTCCGAACTGAGCCCGCATCCAAGGCAGTGTGAGTTAACACAAGGCGCCCACAGACGTGAGCTAACCTTGTTGTAACATTGACCCCATAATTCAGTGCAGCACACGAGGGACATGGAGCAGAAGCAGAAAATTAGATCGCTCCAACGTCTATGTACATAGATGAACATCACCGGCGTATGAGACGTCTGCACCACGCCACAACTGCATCCACCACACCTCCTGCCCACGTCCACATCACCTCGAGGATAGCGTCGAGCTCACCGGCATCCCAGTCGGACTCTCTCCCAAGCGGTTTTTCAGTTGCCGTGAAGCGCAACAAGTCTTTGACTGTTACCAGACCTTTCAAGGTCCCTTGATCTTCGACCAGGATAACACGCGGTCTGCAAGTTGTGGGTCAGTATAAGAGCCATGACGGATGCATCGGTAGACGGGCGAGGGAAATCGTGGTACGTAAGGAGGAGTCATGCATGACACGTACCCCATTCTCTTGAACAGCTGCATCACGATCTCCAGTGGCAATCGAGACGAAACAGTAAGCGGTGTCTAAACATTGGTGCGTTCAACGTACTGATTTTGCGCAAGAGGACAGGAGCAACCACATACCTGGTTTACCCAGGGCCATATTTTCAGGACATCATTTGACGCCGTGGTTTCTAATAATTCTGTCGCAACTTCTTCCTCGGCACCCAGTGCAGACCCAGAGGTCACTCCAGATAAGACGAAATCGTCCTGATCAGAAGCCTGGCGTGTAAATGAGCACGGGGTATCTGGGGATATGTCACCCATGTTTTGAGCCTTATCTACACGGCATGACGTGGGTGGGGTCAGTGCAAGAAGACGCAACGTGGAATGCAGAAGGTAGTACCTAATACATATCGCAGTTCTGTTCTTCCGATGTAGCCGGTAAGCGTCTTGGAGGACTCCGAAGAGATGATGGGGAATCCTTTCACATTCGTAGAAGCTAGAACGTCCTCTGTCCCAGCCATCTAAGATCAGCCGATGCAAAGTCTCCAGGACTCGGGGGCCATGGTGGAGCTTACCAACATCGGCGACACACATGCCAGACACGTATAGGGTATCTAAATCCTTCTTCATAACCTCCGAAACTTCCCCGGTTCAGTCAGCTTGGAGTGGGGAGGAAGTGAAGGAGTATCGAATGGAGGAGCGGCTCACCGGACACATCGATCGCGTGGTCATCATTTTCCAAGATCGGATAGCCGTTGAACCGAATCGTCTCGTCTGCAATACCGCGCGTTCCTAGGAAATCACCTACGGCTTTCGTAACAAGTATAACGATCTAAGCAAAGATGAAAGTCATCCTTCATGAGTATCCACTCGTATGGTCCGCTATGGATAAGATTCACTCACCATAGTCGGTAGGATGTACGTCAGTGCTCCCGTGAGCTCAAACATGATCACAACGACCGTGACAGTGATCCTCATAACGCCACTAAGTGCTGCCGCGGCACCTAAAAAGGCGTATGTTCCCGGAGTGATGCAGGGCACGTCTGGGTCGCAGTATGCGAATATCCCAGACTGTGGATAAGCACTACATGAAGAAAAGCCATCAGAATGGTGTGTGGGTTAGCTCGTGGTAGCATGTACCGGTACATAGCTTTGACCATGATACCAACCATCCGCCCGAATGTGGCGCCTACGGCCATTGACGGCACGAATATGCCGGCAGGAACTTTCGACCCGTATGAGATAACAACAAATCCAGTGCGGATGAAGGTAGCCAATAGAAGGGAGTTCGCCATGGGCCATTGTGCCCATAACCTTGGAAGTGCAGTCAATAGTCGAACTTTGGGTTATAGTTTGAATGGGTGACTCACTGGCAGAGATTGTCATAATCTCCACCGCCTTCACATTCACGGAAGAGAATGGACATCATTTCGGTCATATCGATTCGTAGGAAGCGGTTTGAGTAACTGACGATCGCTGTCAAGGTAGCGAGGATCACGGCCTCTGCAACTCCGTGTTCGGCGAGGTGTTTTCGGCGGAAAGCGGCTACTTGCAAATTGAATTTCACGACGAAAGCTCCGTACAGGCCCTGTCGATGACGAAGAGTCAAACACGTGGGAGTGGTGGGTTTAAATCAACCTTACACCGAAGATCCCAAGGATGATGAAGAAAATGATCTCGAAAAAGTGCCAGTCTCGATTGTACGTGACCTGGAACAGTACCAGCTTTCCCGTCCTGAAAGGGTTCATAACCTTGGATTCATGTAAGTTTCCAAACGCTCTAAGGACAAGGAATTTCTACGGACAGAGAGCGTAAAGGTAGCGACTAGCGCACAGACAAAACTCCGCCACATGGTCTTGATTCTAAAAATGCTGCTCATCTCCTGTTAAGAGTATTATCTATCCGACCACAGGATATCGAGAGAGAGGTAGTTTACCTCGATGGAGAACAGAACACCGCCTATTGGCGACCCGAAGGCAACGGCGACGCCTGCAGCACTAGCAGCAGTGACAATCTCCCTCATTTTCCCTGTCCAGTGTTGGGTTGAGGTTCCAACAGACAGGTAGGTTAGGCAACCGACCTTGGCTGCGAGAGAATCGCGTAAAGAACCCAGCAACGAGCGATCCAATACAACAGGCGACGTGTACGGATGGGCCCTCCTTACCGACCGAAAGTCCAGAGGCTATGACTAGGGGCTAGCCCCACTCAACACTCAACGCTCCACGTACGTAGAATAAACCACATAACGCGACTTACCAGAGTAAGGCTCTTAATGAAAAAAGTGGTAAAGCCGAGAAAGCCCTTCATCACGAATCCCGCGAGAATACACTTGATTTCCGATATACCAGAACCAGCTGCATATTTTGCCATAGCTCGAACGAGATGCGCTGCAATAGACGCAAATATCGCCTGTAACATGGATGTCGGTGAGTGTTTTCCTAGGATGATAACTGATGCCTACCGCGAAGATAACATATATGGGCCACCGTGCCGCTGTTACTGTGCTCCATGGGTGCCACGAGGCACAGAACTCCTGGTCGCTTTCAACCTCCCAACAGCAGAATTGCTGGTTCAACCACCATCCGTCCGAGCAGTACCCCATTTTGATATCCGAAAGCCATTCAGTAACGATGGAAATAAGCGCGGCGTTCACCCCAATGCAAACACCTAGGGTACGCATGAACATAAGAGGATGAAGCCAGACGGAGTTACCTACCGACAAGACTGATCACGAACCAAGATTCTCCAGCACCTAGCAACTTCCTGAACTGTGCCCATATCCAAGCAGGAGTTATTTCTCCACGAGGTCCTCGATGAGCCCTATGAGAATCTTTCGCATTTCGTATTCGGCGGTTGCGCTCTATAATGGAGTCTTGAACCCAATCTGGGGGAAGCACGATATGTTGTTGAGGGGAATCCGCAGTAGTTTATCCCCACACACACCTATTGTTGTGAAATCTTCATAGCGACTGAAATTTACGTTGCATGTAGGGCACTAACGCGTCAAGGTTGAAAGCTCACCGTATCTGCTCCAATTCTTCCTCAAAATGCTCCCCATTCGCTGGCCGTACATAGTGCAGCCCTTCGTTTGGCATGAAGGCCTTCGACGTGAGGGTGTAAAGCTTAACTCGGGCCTTAGCGATGTGATACTGAAAGTCATAATTAACCACGTGATCTCATGACCCCCATTCATGTGGGTCACCGAACTAGGGCGAGTCGATCGGACCAACCCACGAAAGGGTCCGACTAATGTTTTCAGTCGATTATTAGAGGTAAATTAGAGGATCACAGTAGTTCTAATTGGGCGCCGTCGCTCAAGTAAACTGTTAATTGAAGGCTCCCGGATGTCCCTTCCGGAGAGCGAACAGTACGTCCACGGTCTGACAGGATCATTACGCTAGCCGTTGAAGGAAGGAGCGCCGCGCTCAGCGGGCCAATCAAAGGTGAAAAAAAAACATCTCATCTATGCATTCACGGTAATGTCGATTCCGCACCTGCCAGCCTTGATGCTTGATGGTGATAAGTTATACAGAGCATGATTCCTTGGTGTGATTGCGGGGACCTACAATTCAGCCACATCATCCCATAAGCACAAGGCTTTTGGCCGCGGTCATTCTGTGGAAATAATTCTTCCAGACCAAAGCCGGCTCGGTGCCTTCGTTGTTGTAGCGGTATGAGGTGATAGCGCCTGCCACAACGTGATCTGAGATCTAATGGAATATCCCTCAGCAATAAAAAGGCACTGTTAATACAAAAAGAAACACAAGGTATGTGTATGTCTGACGTGAGTGACTAGCTCGGCACCCGAGGCGACTGGAACGTCCGTTCTTGCATCAGCAATAGACTTGATGTCTACTGTACGTGTTTTGCAGTCGCTAAGGAACATGCCGTTGTTATTTCGCGACTGAGAATCAGACATAACATCGGTGTTAGACGGATGTGGAATACCATAGGCACATACCTATTTCGATGTCTCGGTGAATTGAAAGATAGTGATCAGGTCGGTATTATTGTCGCTCTTTCGAGCTTGGCGGGATGAAAACGCCACCCAACCGTTTTTAATTGGTGCTGAACGTAAGACGGAGTCATCAAGGCAGAAGGCATAACAGCTGCAGGTACCTACATGCCTTTTTTTGCACGGGCATTCCACAAGGAGCATACCACAAGCGGTCTGCGCAAGATAATCCAGGGAAGGGATCCCGCTGATGGTGAGCTCGAACTGACCTCGAGCCAGATGTGAACCGAGCGGGTACCGATCGTCGGCCATCATTGTGCAACCATCGTTTGGCAAAGAGTTAGAGCCAGAAAACGGCAGAAACATTTCAAACGTTGCTTGAACTTGCTGTGTCACAACCAATCAGAGATCATGGCTGACAAAGCAAAAGTGTAGCATCAATCTGAGTAAGCAACCATCCATCATAGGTTCGAGTGCAGGGACGAACCACTTGTAAACATATCTCTGCTTGGAACCACCATCATGGCCTCAAAGGACGAATTCAAAGTCCCATTTTTTAAGAAGGGAAAGTCAAGGCCAACAACCATGCGTCAGCGGTCGCCACCTGTAACTTCGCTAGCCGTACCTGTTCCATCCTCTTCCAAATCAGAAGTTGTGCTGCCTTCACGAAAGGCCACTGGTAATCTACTCAGTGCTGGATCGAAGCGCACCGCGTCACAGAGACGGGAAGGGGAATTTGGTGACGATGACGAACCAGAACGGGATGGACCGGACGTCAAATGGACTGCAGCCGGTTCGCACTCCAACGCTGCCTTGGAAATCCTAGCTGGGGACGAAGCTATGGAGCTGCTCGCAAAGCGCCAGAAGAAAGAGAAAGCCGGCAGGGGTGAAGAAGACGAAGAAATTCCGGACGATGGACAGTACAGAGGGCAAAAGGCATATCGCAGTCATTTGAAGAAGAGTGAAGATGTGCCTAAGGCCATGCGTGTTGGCCCACAAAGAAGCACAAGTACCATCCGTACCGTAACTATAGTGGATTATCAACCGGATGTTTGCAAAGATTATAAAGGTCCGCTTTCACACTTTTGCCGTCGTAAGCTTGTGTTAACAGATTATGTAGAGACCGGTTATTGTGGATTTGGAGACACGTGTAAATTCTTGCACGATCGCGGTACATGTCAGTGAGGATCTGTCTTTGCCATTGACATAACTTACATTCGACCATTTTATCTTTGCAGACTTGGCTGGCTGGCAGCTCGACAAGCTGGCTGAAAATCCCCGAAAACAGGTTGAAGATGTGTCAGACTCTGATTCTGATGACGAAGACATACCATTTGCCTGTCTTATTTGTCGCAAGCCTTACACTAATCCGGTGGTGACGCGGTGTGGTCACTATTATTGTTCAGCTTGTGCGATCAAACGGTTCGCGAAGACGCCGAAATGTCTAGCTTGCAGCGCCCCGACAGCGGGCATTTTTAACCGAGCCGATAAAGTCATCGAAAAAATGAACAAAAAGCGACAAGAAAAGGAGGAGGCTGAAGAAGCCGAAAACGACGGGGAAGACGTCAGGATAGAAGGTTTGGCGGATGAAGGAGGTGTTGTCACGCGAAGTGATAACGACAGTGGCTCAGAGGAGGATGAAGACTGAGTTTTCTTACGCATTTCTGCATTGTATTCTACGTGAACACTGATATGGACCCCTATACCTTCCATGCCTGCCCCAGATTTTTGCCCCCTTCGGCTGCGGACCTTACCGCAATCAGCCAATGAAACCTACAATTATATCTCTGCCTACGATCGCTTCCAATTACCATTTATCCGACACACTGGCAAGGTCAAACCGTATAAGCTTGCATTCCTGTCCAGAGCGATCCCAGTTTTCGGTAAAAGACAGTTCGTGCCAAGCTATCGCCAATAAAGCTCACTGGCACATGGAGCACGAGGGCGCACAGACCTGAAAATAGAAAGACGATCACGCTACCGTAAGTATAACGTATGTCTGCCCGCTGTCACCCGGATTTCATCGGAAGACCCGCCAGTATCTTTCAAATTACATGGTAATCCGTTATCGGCGTGGCCAACGACGTTGCCATGGTCCGAGGTATCTAATTAGCATCAAGCAATTTGATCATTCCGAACCCTTGTTTGCAGGTGGCGAATTAGGCCACGTACAAACTACATGGCAGCCGCTCTGTAAAGGTCCTGAATCCAGTGCAGACCCGATGTAAGCAGTTTCTCCATTTGCGTATCCGCGGAGCGGGGTAGGTCTGATGACTTTGCAAGACCCTTCAATCATAAGATGTTCCCCGGCGCAGCAGTATTCCCTCCTGCGAGCGTTTATGGAAGCGTCTATTGATCATTTATGGGCTATACGATAGGAACCTTACTCGATTCCAGAATTCCAGGCGTCAAGCATTATCATGAATTCAGCAGTTTCTGCCCGACAAGCCAGAGCACTCGGCCCGGGGCGTCGGTCGAAGGATCCTCAGAAAATGATTCAGAAGATAATCTTTCGTTGCGCTGGCTGTCGAACGGGGGAGATATTCGTGGAGAACTGACAGTTGCGATCGCACGCTGGCAGGTCTCAAATTTTAGTTCAGCAAGATCGCTGGGGTGTCTTACTTACCGTCCTGGGTGGTAAGGTTCTAGCCCGCGAGCTGTACCGGCCAAGGGAGCGAGTGGTTACCGGTGGTGCGCATCTCGGACCCTGCACAAACTCGCATTGCTGGACCGGATATCCCCCAGGAAATTCTCAATCCCGACCTCCACATCCGGCCATTGTGGGTGTGCTACGGCGTACAAGCATGTTACCCGCGTATGCAATGCATTCAGGGCGCTAGCACAAAACCGGCGAGCATGTGGGCACTGTGATAACCGCCCAGCTGGCAACGTACTGTTTCCGAGGCGCATAGTTCCAAGACCCTATGTTCTGGAATCTCAGAGAACGACACCTGAGTTGCCTATCAAGTCCGAGGCCGTGGAGTTTGCCATTCGCATAGATATGTGTATGTGCGGTAAAGAATACAATGTACGTCTGTGACCAATCGCCCTTTTGTAGTGATGTCGGCGGTTTCAATCAGGAACAGGATGATGGTATGATATGGGGAAAAACTACGAGTAGATCCTTCCGAGTCTAACGCAAACACGAGATACACAATAGTACAAATGGATGTCCAAAAAGCATACGGATAGCGAGGATTATATGGAATGGACGGTAGAGTTCGAATGGAAGGAGGGAAGAAGTAAGTGCCACCTATTCTCTCCCATTCGGCGTATGCGATGATCTATCGAAGGTCTATTGCTCCTCTCCGCATCCGTTGCCGCAGTGGCGTTTGAGTGAGTCGGCCCGACTGAAATCTTTCTTGCAATGGCGGCATTTGTGCATGGTGGGTACCGCAGCGTGCACAGTTTCGTAGTGTCTTCTTCGATCATGGGAACGCGTAAACGTCCGGTCGCAGAGCTCGCAGGGGTAGCGATCCCCAACAGGAGCGGAGTGCGAATGAACGTGCCTCGAGCTCGAAGGGTACGGCGGCGAGCTCGAGTGACCGGAGTGTTGAGGGTTTCCGGACATATGATAGTATGGATCCATGGTGGACCGCGAACGGTGCGACGTCGACGTCGACGCGCTGGAGGTGGCCTGGTATGCCTGCACGGGAGTGGTCACGAACTGCTGGGAATGTCTGGGCGCATTATGATGCCCGTGCTGCGAAACCATGTGGGTAGAGGTAGCAGCTGGGTACCGCGGGGTGGAATGGGTTGGAGGCTGGGACTGGGAATAAGTCGGTGCCGCAGCTGGTGGGGCATAGTACGGTCTATGGCCATCCGCTGTAACGGACGGTCCGTGCTGGGAGTAGCCCGAGAATGGAAGAGGATGTAAAACGTCGGTGGGGGAATTGCCTAGAACGTAATGTTATCAAGGAGGTCTAGATTCGGTCAAAAAACTGAAACATGCTCACCTAGATACGTTCCTGCAGGGGGAGAGGACCCAGCTTGGTAGGTGGACATTCCATGGGGGTGTTGCTGCGACGGGTAATCCGAGGTAAAGTCGCTGGGGATATTGGAATGAGATTGTCGAGGATGATGGGTTGAGGACTGATGAGCGTGTGCACGCCCATCGTGATCATATGAGTTGTTGTTGTACTGCATGCTAGGATAATGGGTGGTGGCAAAGGGAGGACGAGGGACAGTGGATCTCAACTTGGAGGCTCGGGCACCTTGAGCCTTTTATACGTTTGTACTGACAATGCTTGGGCGTCGCCTGTCATCCCATGTCCTAGCAACGTACCTTAATGAATTGAGCTGTTACTAAATCATTACCTCTGAAAGGGTAGTAAACCCGGGATGGGAGCACGCCTGTAGCATTCCGGCTCCCTAAACGCGTACTCCAACGGAGAGGCGAGTCCATTCTAGCGGAGTCGACAGGGCTAACCCTTCAAAAGTCCCAGAGGGAATTACATCAAACTTCGATATTGGAGCCTGGGACGTCAAAGTTGGGGACATGTCCGGGGGTGCTACTCCCCGTCTGACCAATGGTCATGCAAGGTTGGGCTCTCGGCAAGGGGATGGAGCCTTGGAAGCTTGGAAAAACTTAGTCCAGCGAAGATTATGGAAATCTGAGGTGGACAAACCGAGGAAAGCTGTGTATTGAGAATGCGCACATCTCCAATTTCGATGACGGGAAAAGATCCTTGAGCACGACGGTGCATGTCAGGCTAGTAAGATTGAGGAGCAGAAGTTCCTGAAAAGCTGCCTTTAGATCGACTCGGATCGGCCCTGTTCTCGTAAGGAACTATATATCATAGTTTAAATCTGGATATGTTGCTGAATCTATACGGCATGCTTGATATTGCAACGCCATGACCCTCTCCCAACAACTGTTGCAGACATGCTCGTTTCATCTAACGCTAAGCGGAAAGTACCCCTTATGAACTCGTCCCTGCATCCGGGTTGATGTCACTCTGCTATTCAAGGGACAACTGACAAGAAGTATCAGATACGGAGCAGTAGCGCATCTTGGCTGTCTCGTCTGTCAGCGCGTATTCGTGCGGTGGCTTCGTGCACAGCAGGGTGCACAGGACGTTTCCGTCGGACGTCGTGTGACCGACCTTCCCCGATCATCACAGAACATCAGAGATATTGATGGAAATTGTGAACCAAAGCGATGGCGGGGTTGCTCGGGGACGAGAGAGAGCCTGAAGCTGACAGCGCGCATTACTACACCCCGTTTACACACCAGACACCGGTACTTGGAGCTGCGGAATTCCTAGAAGTCCATGTTGAATACCCCCACACGCGCTTAATGACCAAGGCGGATAACGCATCACCAAAACACGAGTCCAATGATGTGACGATGGGATCAATCATCGTCTACGAAGAAAAGCTGGTTGAGAAACTGTCTAGCCCGTTTAGCCTCGGAAATCGCGCCTCCGATGGTCTCGTCGACATCTCGCGATATACTATGAAAATAACGTGGCCATGTCGTCGTTCAGCCTGACCTGCTTCGTGAAAAAGAAAAAAGAGAAGCACGGTCTTCACGTGTATTTGTCCTCGGAATCACCTCAGTCTTCGGAGCCGACAGATAAGTGCTCTCTGGGACGCATGCGATGATCGTCGATGTGGGTTTCGAGAGTCGTCAAGAGCGCGATCTGGGACACTGGAACCCCAACCATCGGGGCTAGATGAAGGCGAAACCACGTATTTTCACCTTTCTATTCAAACGACCAACAATTCGGAAAAAAGATCCAGAGCGCTCGGCATGATAATAACTCAAGCGAGGCGGATGTCGTGACAGAATCGAGCGGTTTTTCATGCTCCGAAAAGCAGCAGGAAGAATGTTGATAATGAGAAGCTGAAGCGATATCGGTGAAGACAGCGAAGATTGTTTGGAATACCACTAGGAAGCGCGTGCCTGCTCTCGCCGTCAAGTGCCGGTTGCGGGACACAAAGAATTGACAAAAACCCAGTGGCCTCGAGGATCCGATCATACATGACCTTGAGCAAGGCACGCGCATGCTGGCAGCGAAAATTTCCTCCGTTCAACCGGAAACTTAACTTTGTCCTCGACTTCCTGAAGGGTATTGATTCTGACGCGTGCCCAAAAAAATATCTAGGCTGGCGCCGACTGCAATGAAATTTGGATGAAATGAAATGACCTCTTACATAGTGTGGAGGAGCGGAAGCAGTCAAGGCTGCAGCCAAACAGCGCCAAATGAGTCCGGTGGCTGGACCATTTCGAGATGTGACTCCGTCTCCAAGAAATTGAAGCTCGAAATAAAACGACAAACACTCGGAAATGGCCCCCTTCGACTTGGACGCGTGCATTCAGCAACTACTCCGAAAGCAGCTGCTCCATGAAGCGCTGTTACGAGAGATATGCGAAAAAACAAAAGAAGTGTTGATGAGAGAATCCAATGTGGTACACGTTAGTGCTCCAGTGACCGTGGTTGGAGACATACATGGGTGAGTATGTCACTGCTCCAACTCAGGCTCGGCCACTCAGTCATGAAACTTAAGTCAGTTCTACGATCTCATCGAAATATTCCGGATAGGTGGCTACGCTCCTCACACCAACTACCTGTTCCTGGGTTAGCTGCATGTTCGTCTCCACTTAGGAAGGACCCCCGTTTCTGACATGCCATTCCTCTTTGCAGGAGACTACGTCGATCGCGGGCTATTCAGCGTTGAGACCATCTCCCTCCTTACGTGTCTCAAGCTCAGGTACCCTGACCGCGTTCAATTGATTCGCGGAAATCATGAATCGAGGGCGGTGACACAAGTCAGTATCCACGCGACAGCTTTGCCCCTCGGCGCCCCATCTCATCGAAAGCTAACCTAGACATATGGATTCTACACGGAATGTGTACGGAAGTATGGCTCCTCACATGTATGGACATACTTTACCGATATGTTCGACTTCTTGACGCTCTCCGTGGTAATTGACGATCGGATATTCTGTGTCCATGGAGGTGAGCGATATCCCGCGCAGATATTACCTTGTCTTGGCTTTACCTCATACATTGTCATCCACAGGGCTTTCACCATCTATCCACTCCGTCGACCAGATCAAGGTCGTCGATCGGTTCCGAGGTTGGCTTTTCGATACCTTTGTTCAATTTGACGTCCTTATCTCGTACAGAAATCCCACATGAAGGCCCAATGGCAGACCTTGTGTGGTCGGATCCTGATGCCGAGAAGGAAGATTTTGCAATATCACCAAGGTTGGTCTTATTGTCACATCTAAACGCTGTCTCTTCAGTGATTCAATATCTGACCTGCTCGCTTACCGGCTCATCTGTTCAATTCCTTCTCGCTATCAAATGACGATAGAGGCGCTGGGTATACCTTTGGTTCAGGTGTCGTGCACAAATTCCTGGAGACGAACAAGATGTCCCATATTTTGCGCGCCCATCAACTCTGTATGGAGGGTTACTCATCTCTCTTCGATAAACACCTCTCGACGGTCTGGTCGGCACCGAATTACTGCTATCGCTGTGGCAACTCCGCGAGCATACTCGAAGTGGGTCCTGGCGAGAGCATGTACTTTAACGTCTTCGAGGCTGCCCCAGAAAACGAACGTGACGGACCGAGCCATCAGGTCGCGCAGAACGCAGGTGGCAAGGTGCGTCATCTCCCTTGATCACCCGGACTTCGTCTCTGGCGCATGGCCCTGCGCTGATTCATGTTCATGTCTAGCTGCCCGAATATTTCCTATAGATCGATCACTCAGTATCTACGAGCAACGGACACGACATGGAGAATAGAGCCGAATCCTTATATTACCGGCGGTGACAGTGGCGCCTAGGTTGTAGCAAAACGCAAGATCTGTATATGCTTGACTGCTAGATTATGAACCCCGATACGATACCCACTCTTATATGTATCTTGCCACCGCATCACCATAACTGCGTGGTGTCGTTTTACACGTGTTCGAGGGCGCTATTCCTGGCAGCTGCGGCGTGGCCCAGTGCACTGACGTATCGGTCTGTGGATTGGGCCATCAGATTTGATTTCCATGAAGACCGGGAGAAGCGCAGCAACGTTTGTTTCCATATCATGGTCGTCACAGCAAGGCGGCAAATCTTGGATGCGAGATATTGATTGAGCTTCACCTGTTTAGCCGTCATGCAAGCCGACCCACGCGCAGCTGTTGCCATGATGTTACCCCTCCAGCCGCCGCCGCCGACAAAGGGAGCCACCTCTTTAATTGAGTCCGGTTCGTCACGAGAACCGCGAGTACGCAGAGCGCGGCGATGCTTCGCATACCCCAACGACGCCACCAAAGTATTGCTAGGGTGCGGAGGAGGTCACGTTTTCTCCGCCGATTATATCGGAAGTTGTGAGGATTAGAAGAGGACGTGACAACAGGGTAACCGTAGAATGGGTTAAGGAAGGAAGTGGGCGGTATAGAGATAGAGGAGGAGGTCCTTGGAATGGACGTTGACACCTGGACATCGGAACCATCTGGATCTGGTTCCTGGAGCTTTCGAGGCCGTTCCTGTGGTATCGTAAGATGTGGGAGAGGATCATCAAGGTCATCCAATACGGGAAGTAAGCCGCCGTATTCTGCGATGACCGGAACAGTTAAGCCTAAAGTCAGCCACAGAAACAGCTGCAGCGCACCTCGCGGCAGCGCAGAGGGAGCGCAAAGTTGAAGTAGGTCATCTTGAGAGGGAAAAAACACCCTGGAGATAGCGGAAGCGGGGAGGACACGCCTGACCGAGGGATCGGTAAGTGATTAGAGAGTGGGAACAAAGATACTCACTTTGCGATGGACCACATGCCTGAGTGGGCCCATGAATAGTTGAGCAGAAAAACTATAAGGGTATGTGTGGTAAGCATTGCTAGGTACTGATAAGTCGGAACTGAAAAATACAAACCTGCTGCTAACATTCCAGGGTAGCAAGGAATCACTTCTTTCATGAGCCACGATATCAGCTCGGCGTTCTGCGTGATTCGGGGCCTAAGACATACGAAAACGATGATCGCTTAATTACGTACGAAACTCTGCAATGTTACCCCTTCCAGGTCGACTAAGAAGACGAATTGCAGGGCAAACAGCTCGATTGAGTCACGATGTGCATTGATGGAGCGTAGGTGGAGGCGTAGGCGCTCGATGGCGGGTAGCAGCGCCTCCTTGGCATCTTGCCCGAGTGCATCCAGAATCGACACTTTCAGTATGACAAGTGGACGCCCGAATGGGTCTGCCGCAGGCGGAGGGAGGCAGCGAAGCAAGGCGGGCTGCGACAGACGGAAAGCGGGGCGTAAAACGTTCAGGCGCCATATGAGAATGTTTCGGATCGCCTCCAAGGCAAACGAGCGGGTAAACTTGTGGCGCTATACGGGTAAGTTAACTTCAGTGGAGGTCAAGCCTTATGACACGACCACCTCGAATGGGTCAACTCACCCTCAAGATTCGGAAAATCGTTGCTGCGAGGGGTGGTCAGGGACGACGGGGGTCAGCGAACAGGCTAAGCTGTTATCAATTGTACATGTAATTACCTGTATCTTGCAGCCATTCGTACGCCCACCTCACGTCTTCCCCTCTCAAGTGCAACTCGTCCCTTAAATGGGGCAGAACCTGGTCCAACAGGGTTTTCTGGAGTGCTGAAATATTACCAGCGTTCGCATGATACTGGTCAATCAGATTGTCGTGATTGACCTTGAGAAGAGAACGAATATCATCGTCAGTCATTGACGGTAAGGGCTACAAGTTGAAACTCATGAAAAGTTCAGCCAAAATTGACTGAATCAGAGCTAACCTTCTTGCATAACGATAAGACAACTGCAAAAGGCAGGTACTTCCCACGACCTAGAAGGTACGCAGGTTTATTGATTTTCCCTTCGAGTTGGACGCCAAGTGGGAACAAGTCAGCGATCCCTGCTTTTACTCACCTCTATCGAAGCGATGTGCTCCTTCGTACGTTACTTATCGCCTCGACCCAACGGCTATAATCAAAATCGGAGTCTTGTGGCGCCAGGGACGCGCCTCGCTTCATCTTTGTCTGCCGCGTCGAGCCTGGTCATGGGCCGTCGAATCACCTTCTTACCCCAGGCGGGCCGCAGTTGGGCTGAAATCAAGAACTGTATTGGCTGGCCGAGGATGCGTCTCAGTTTAGATATGCTCAGTTGCACTATAAAGGCTAAATTTGCTTCGCCTGTATCGTTCATCCTGGCTCTACTTTGATCACCCAAGGCAACCTATCCTCGGAGCCGGTGGCCTGTAAGTAGAATTTAGCATTGCATAAAGCTCACACCGGACTATGGACCTCATGGCAACCTAAAAGTAAGTGCAGCTATCCTTTGCCATGGACCTGATTGTGCACCTGAGTATATGGCCAATTCCTTGATTCCGCTCAAAAAGGACTGGAGTTATGCACAAGGCACCTGACTGAACACCAGAGAGGTGCCGACAGAGTCATTGTTGCTATGGCTGGGCACGGTGTTGGGGCTGCCGAGAATGATCTCAAGGTGAGAGCGAGTAGATCGGAGTGCTGATGGGCCATTTGACCCAGCGTGCATCACCCATGCCACATCACCGTCCTCATCCGACTGGCGCACTACGGCGACTTGTTCAATTTATATATGGGGGGGAAAGACCAACCTTATGCGAATATAATTATCCTTATAAGATGTAAGATCGAAAAATGAAATCAGACGTGCAGTGCTCGAATATGGCTCTACCTCCGCAACGCCCAAGTGGTAAGCGGCAAAACAGTGACAGCCCAGCACGGACGGGTCACACCCGCACAATCTTTTACCAGCAGAGGTCTTTGCCTATATTAATTTGGCACTTGACATGCACCGACTTCTCCAGTTCCGTACCTTTCCATACCCCCCTCATCGACCATGGCAAGTGTGCTGCCCCAGGTAGCAGCCCTTCTGAGCACTGACTTTGACCCTGGCAGGCAACCCCCACCGCCAGCACCAAACAACCAGTTGGTGGCAGTGAACCCATTACGGTGCGTGACGTGTCAATTGGGAGTATACGTCGTCTCTCATGACTGTATCTATAGCCTTCTCAGCTATTCCATGGACGCAGGGCTCCATTAGCTTTGAACATAGTCGTCGTCGGTTGTGGTCTTGGAGGTCTCTCTGCTGCGTACACTCTCGCAAGGGCTGGACACAAAGTTACTATTCTCGAAAGCGCCCCCGCCATTGGCGAGATCGGTGCTGGTATCCAGGTCAGCCCCAACTTGACCCGCCTTTTGATCCGCTGGGGTCTCGGACAACGACTGAAGGAGGTGGCGGTGAAACCCGAGGCGCTTACGTTCAGGAGATGTACGTGACGCTGTCTTTGACGTTGAACCTTGCTTACCCCAGACAAAGGGCAAGATGGCCAGATGGTTGCATGGACAAAGTGGGGCGACAGTATAGAAGAAGAGTTCGGTGCTCCATACTACCACATACATGTTGAGTATTTCATCTTTGTCACGGATGCTTGTGCTAATCACAATGATCCAGCGCGCTGACTTCCATCGCATGGTCTATGATTTGGCAGAACCCCACGTCAACATCCGAACGAACTGCCGTGTGGTATCACTCGATCCATCGAAGCCCAGTCTCACCCTTGAATCGGGTGAAGTCGTGTACACTGACCTGATCGTCGGTGCTGACGGGGTGAAAAGTTTGACGCGCGAATATGTTGTCGGCGGTCCAGACAAGCCAACCCCAACCGGCGACGCAGCTTACAGAGCTATCATCCCTACAGAACTTCTGCTCAAAGATCCCGATCTAAGACCTCTCGTGGAAAAAGCCGAGATGGTTGGCTGGATGGGTCCCGGTCGTCATATTATGGCCTATAATATTGTGCGTCCTCTATCACTTTTTTCAAAAATAACCAGGCACGCTGATAACGTCGCTTTCAAAGCGTGCTAAAAAAGAGTACAATTTAGTGATGATCCACCCCGACGATGGCTCTGAGGAATCTTGGACGGCCGAAGGTAGTGCTGAAAAGATGAGGGCCGACTTCGTGGGTTGGGACAACCGGTGAGAATGTCCCTCTTCTTGATTAGTTTCCACGCTTATTTTTATCTCGCCCGACTCAATTTAGCATCCAGAAGCTCTTGGCCTTGATTCCGTCCACACTCAGCTGGAAACTGATGGACCGTGCGCCCCTCGACACATGGGTGCACAAGGACGGTAAATTAGTATTGCTGGGAGACTCGTGCCACCCCATGCTCGTACGTCCCAATGCTTTCCCTGGGAGCCGGCGTAAGTCATGCTGACTCTTTTGCAGCCGTACCGTGCCCAAGGTTCCGCCATGGCCGTGAGTTTCTACGATGTCACGGGTGCGACCCCCCTTGGGCTGACAATATAACTTTCTAGGTCGAAGATGCCGCTGTCCTGGGCAATCTTTTCTCACATTTATCGTCCCGGTCACAAATTACCCCTCTTCTCTACGCCTATCAGTCTATCCGCTACACTCGCACGGCTAATACCCAGGCGTCTTCTCGGCTAAACCAGAGAATATTTCATCTTCCAGACGGTCCGGAGCAGGAGGAGCGCGACAGGCAGATGCGCGCCGCCATGGAAGACGCTCTGCGTGAAGCCCGCGGCGAACGCAGCCAGTCGCCGTCTTCTGCATTGGCCGGAAATGCGAACCAATGGGCAGACAAGGCCAAGAACATGATTCAATTTGGATATGACGCAGACGAGGAGGCGGAGAAGTGGTGGCGCGAAAACGGAGAAAGTATCAAAGGAAGCCAGGGGCTTGCCTCACGATTGTGAGTGGATGTATAAGCTGGATCGGATTTCGTCGCATGGGTTCATCGCGCTGGTTGCAGGTCTGATTGTTTGTCGATGTAGCATGTCCATTGTAACTTGAATTATATCGCAGTGATATTCTGTTTGTAGATCTAGTTGGAATTGATTTCAGTTACCCTCTGGACCCCGCGGTATAAACTGCTGACTCTGTCGATATTTGTGGACTAGACTGCCACTTGTTGGAAGACAGTGAGACTTGGCGCTGACAGACTGAGCGCTTCCTGAGCTCGTCAATATTGCTGGTTGCCCATAAACGGAAATATGCGAAGCTCCAAGTCCTCGGAAATTTCGTTCTCAACCACCAACTGCAAGCTCTTCGAACCTTTCAGTTGAAGGCCGAACGCGATATAACGGACATTTACAGAAGCGAAATAAAATTTATAGTCCTTTTGGCGACCTGCTTCCACCTACAAGCTATCCCCAAATGCAGAACTTCGTTGCGTGGTTCAAATCTCACAGCGGATTCCTCGATGATGCATCCCTGGATGTGGTGGATTTCCCTAGCCACGGGCGCGGTGCAATAGCCCTCAAAGACATATCCGTAAGCCGGGTTATTTATCGCACCAGAGCGCCCAAATCCAAATCATATACAGGAAAACCATACGCTTTTCACTCTCCCCCGCTCACTAACACTCTCCACGCGCACATCGACCCTCCCATCTATTCTTGGCGCTGACACTTGGGAAAGATTCAAGCTGGGACAGGGATGGGTCGGCCTGATCCTATGCATGATGTGGGAAGAGGCTCGGGGATCGGCATCAAAATGGTCGGAATATCTTGGTGAGCTGACTCTTCCGTACGCATGATTGCGCTGGCGTGTACGTTCTTCGAAAACTGATCAATTGAGGATATATTATATATCAGAGTCTTTGCCGACTTCTTTTGATACTCCCATGTTCTGGGGTGCGGAAGACCTAGAGGAGCTGAGAGGCACGGCCGTGGTAGGTCTGTCTCTGACCTGGGCTGTTTTTGACTGTGCCACGTCAGATTGACGAGGAATGAATTGACTTTATCGCAGACAAAATAGGAAGGGAGGATGCCGAGCGGGACTATCACGAAAAACTCCTTCCAGCAATTGAGGTGCGCACTTCCGTGCCAATAAGGCCCCGAGCTGAGTTTCTCATACGAGAATGGGCAGAGTCGCCCAGATCTGTTCCCCCCCGATTCTGTGGCCCAGTATTACAGCCTCGAAAGGTACCACATCATGGGGAGCCGCATCCTTTCGCGGAGTTTCCAGGTCGAAAGGTGGGATAGGCAGGGCGATGACCATGACGAGAGTGAGGCGAACACGAGCGCTATGGATGTCGATAGCGCCGAATTTCCAGATAAAGGGGAAGACGCTCACACAGAAGAGGGGGAAGAGAGTGACGACGAAGAAGTCGATGATCCCTCCGACGTAGCCATGGTGCCCATGGCCGATCTTCTGAACGCTCGATACGGATCAGAGAATGTTGGTCTTCTTTTCCCTCCATCTCGGTCCCCTGTTCTCACCAAATAAAACAAAATTCTAATGAATTTTTCCAGGCAAAATTATTCTACGAGGAAACAGAGCTAAGAATGGTGTCTACTAAGCCCATCAAGGCTGGGGAACAGATAGTGCGTGCTGATCGATCGTGGGCTGGGGCCCGTCCTCATCGAGCGTTCTTATCAAGTGGAATACCTACGGAGATCCTCCGAACTCTGAACTGCTCCGCCGATATGGACATGTCGATCTAGTGTCTCTTCCACAAGGCGGGGAAGGCAATCTAGCTGATATTGTCGAGCTCCGAGCCGACCTCGTAGTGTCCGTGGTCACCGGACACGCTCCCTCCACGGGCCTCGCCAATACCCAAGAGAGAATCGACTGGTGGCTCGAAGAAGGAGGTGACGAGTACGTACTGCATACAGAACCCTTCTTTTCTCTCTCTAGTTCGCTGAATATGACGACATCAGTGTGTTCGTCCTCGAAACGGATCTTGCCGTTCCTGAAACCCTCACCTCGCTGGTGCGACTGTTGCTCCTTTCGGACGCTGATTGGAAAAAGGCCCGTGATAAGCAGAAGCCCCCCAGAGCCAAGCTTGATAGTCAAGTCTTATCGCTACTGCTCCAGGTCCTGGGCCGGCGGCTGAACGAATATCCCACGAGCACCGAGGTAGGTTCATTTTGATAGTACACCGCGGTGCGTTAATCAGCACACCATTTGTGTGTGGATTTCCAGGTCGACGAGCAGCTGCTGCGTGGTGGGAACTTAACCCTGAACAAGCGACACGCGGTTATCGTGCGCCTCGGAGAGAAAACAATATTGACGGGAGTGCTCGAGAAGCTTCGGGAAGTTGAACAGTCGCTTCTAGTCGCTGAAAAGGATAAAGTGAAGAGGCCCGCGGCAAGCGGGGAAACAGGAGGGGAGACGCGACGGTCCAAAAAAGCTAAACGATGACGATATTGGCTTGCCGTATCGTAAATGAGACAGGGCGGGGGGATCGTTGGGTGACATATGTTTATCCGCTTCATTACACCCTGGTTCCCAGCTACGAAGTCTTTCAGTCCCTGTTGCGATACGATGGCTGGCATTGAGCACTGAGCAGTGTGGCAGAACAGAACAACATCCATGTTGGCTACTGTAACTTGAGTTACCGGAGGTTGCCGGCGGGTTGCGCCTCCACCAACATCATATGTCGCACTCCGCTGCGCCGCCGCACTGCGGTGCGCAGCCTGGGTTATAATCCTCGTCATTCTCTAGGCTCCCTTAAATTCCTTTTCCCGCCTCATACTCATGTCGACCAACGAATTCCGCTCTGAGATGACCCATACCGAGCCTCGAGGCATGGATACTGATCACCATCGCAATGTACCAGATATAGAACATTCCGGGACATCGAGTACTGTACCGCCTCCAGATTTCTTAGACTCTGCATCTCCACCAGTGCAAACGCCACCACCAGAGTTCACGTCCAACGCACCAACGCCTGGCCCAGAAATGATCACGACCACGAACCAGGCGCCAGCGGCTGCGCCCACGAGTCCCACAGAGCCGACAGATCCAAGAATCGGCGGTCTGAAAGCGATGTTCCCAGATTTCGATGACGGATTGCTGTAGGTGCCGTTTCTTATCCACGATGCATGTCATGTACTTAGCGAAGGCTCGGTATGTAAGGCTGTCGGTTCTTGAATCCGTGGGTGGTGACCAGGACCGCGCAGTGGATGTGTTGCTTGGAATGAGTGACCCTGACTATGTCTCCACGCATCAGGGTGGTGGTGCACCAGAGCCGGTGAGGCGACTCTGCCCTGTAGTGTGATTATCAGAAATGCTCACATCTTGAATGGATAGTCTCAAACCGATCTTGACGAACAACTGGCCCGGAGACTCATGCTCGAAGAGGAGCAACAAGCGGCGCAGTACCAAAGGCGGTCTCAAGCAGCAGGCTGGCCAAACTTGCGAGATAACTCGGGCTCAGGGACGTATCAGCCCCGAGCTCACAGTGGACGCTCCCCACAACAACAGCCACAGCAACCTGCGAGCGGGGAGAGGGACACAGTTGCTGAGTTCCAAGAGTCTTTCAGCAAAATCGCAGAAAGTGCGTTTGGTTTCTTCTAGCGGTGTATATACAACCCTTAATGCACGCTGTACTGACTATGCTCATCGTGAACTCCCGTCTATAGCTGGCAAAAAGACTTTTAGCTCGATCATGTCGAAGGTCAAAGCCAAGATGCAAGAGTTCGACCAGCCCCAGAGTCAGAGGTACGTTTGTGTGTCCCTGTGTAAAGTACCGAAGTGGCTATGTTTTGATCTTATACTCGTGATATTGCAGACAAGGCGAACCGTCCAACCCGAACTACAGCTACGCAAATGCCCAGCCCTCATGGAGTGCCGGCCAGCCACGGACGAATACCTATGCGCAGCCACCCCCCACATCGTACTACGACCCTAACGGCCCCATTGAGCCGCCCGCCAGGGGATACAGCGTGAATGCAGCCCCGCCAGCGCGAGGATATAACATGGACTCGCCACCCACACGCGCCCATGATCCTGATAATGACGACTCGCTCTACACTGACCCCCCAGCTGTGGCGACCTCGCACCAGAGGAATACGAGCACAGGTGGGAGTGCATATCCAGCGGCATCTACAAGTCCACCGCTCGCACCTGTAAGCCCGCCCCGCGTCTCTGCGAGCCCCCCTCCATCGGCGGGGACACCCCGCCCACCAAGCACAGGGGCGGGGACACCTCCATCTTTCGACGCTAGTACGTGCTCATGTCACTTTTCAGTTCGTGCTTAACATGATTTCCGAAACAGGTAAACTAGGTATCCTCCCGAAGCGCCCCGTCTCGCTCTTGCGGCCGGGTACACAGTCCCCACCCCCGCGACATGTAAGTGGCGATGACGATGACGAGCAGGAGTATGCGGAGAATCCATTCGAAGAGGGGGAGGGGAGGGGGTAGCCGACGGGAATAGGAACTTGGACATAGAGGTAGTGGGTAGAGGAGATGGTGTGGGCACTCGGGTATGGACTTTTGAGGGGTGACTCGGTAGAAGCGAGGAAATAGACACGGGCATGTCCTCACGGGAAGCCGACTCTACCCGTTTCGAGGCTAATGATACATGTACAACTTCTTGTAAGCGGTACAAGCTGAAGGCAAACTTCGCAAGGCCAAAGTCTCATATTTCTTTACTACCCCTATCCCTCTGTGCTCGCAAATTCCCTCAAAAGTTCTTCGACCCGCTGCCATGCCCTCTGGCGAGGATCCCCATTTTTTAGAGAAGAACTCCAAAATTCAATCTTCGTGAGCCGAGGCAGGATATTGGATAAGAACATGGCGATGGGAACTGGGTCGCCGATATTTGAGCATCCAACGTGGAAGGCCGTGATGTTCATATTGAGTACATCGGCTCTCTGCTCCTCCCCTATAGGAACAGGATCACAAACGGAGGCGTCTATAGCCAACCCTAGTTCCCGCAGCTCGCGGCAATTCCGTAGCAGCGATAGCACCCCTCCCAAAGTGACTAGAAACGGAAAATCCCAATCAGGCTTTGTGCCCAGGTCGAGCACCTGAAGGTGAGGCCACATCGACGTCATCTCCTGCATATCCTGATCGGAAAACGAAACGTGGCAGAATCGAGGTGCGCGGAGAACGGTCAAGTCTCCGAACGCGAATAGCGGCCTGAACGTTTCGAGAGTCCAGCCCATAGGGATGGTAATTTGGTCCGCGCAGCGCTCGAAGTCTAGGATACGCAAATGGGCAGGCGGAATGGACAATGGCAAGCGAGTAAAAAATTGTTGCCATTCTGACATGTGAAAAAGTCCACCCAGGGCGAGAATCAGTTCGGCACATGGGATGTGGGTGATCTCGAGATAGCGTTCGCAATGTTCCAACTTCCGCGAAACCAGTGTGAAGGATTTGAGGTTGGATGAGAACCTGGCAGATACATGGCCGCGTCGAGACCTCCCGTGAGGACGCGAGCATAAATGCTTGAGTGACTGTAAAGAGGAAAGGTGGGACATGGCTGCCTGGTTGAGGAGTCCAGTGTCAACGTGCTCGAGAAAATGCCACTGGGTGACAAGTGACGAGACAATAGGCACTATGTCTTCCAAAATTCCCCAGGTCTCGTCGTCGGTTTCGGGGCAAATAAACTGTTTAATGTGTGGACATGAGAGGGGTATCGCCGGTATGAAGGGTGTTGCAGCATTGAGCGTTTTCCAGCTCGACGATATTGAAAGGCGAAGGCAAGTGAGACGCGGTGCTAAGAACAATGGTAGAAATTCAAAGTAGTCCGCGCCGTCTCCCAGCCAGTTGAGTTCTCGGAGATTCGGTAGAAGGCAATCCTTGGGTCGTAAGCTGCGGAAAACATCGACGTCGGCCGAGTTTAATAGGATGAAACTGCAATTGTTTTGAGGGCCCATGATACGAACCCGCTGGGCGTAGTTGTGGAATTTGGCCCAATCTGACGGAAGCATTGGCCGAAGATAATTCTGTAATCATGTAACAAGGAGGATGCATGAATGAGCCTGCCCTTCCACAAAGAAATTGGCTTTACCAAAATCGTAGACTGGGCCTCGTCTTTGATCCACAGGTCTTCAGGGAGGCATCGCATCAACGGCTCCAATGACTTCAGGTGGCTCCACAGGGCGTCTAGCGCTGGGTCTTTGAATACGCGACATGTCCTGGCGAGACATGCCAAGGTTGTGCGGGCTTCACGCTGTGGAAGGGAATCCCATGGATCAGGGACCCGTGAATTGGGAACGTATCTGGGTGGGTAGGTGGGCGTGCAGATATTTGAACAGACGACGTCCAAAATATCTGGGATGCATAGGCATCTGTGCATTTATTTGATACAAGCAGCTGTGAGTTTGTATCAATTTTGCTTGGGCTCTGGATCTGAGCACTGTACGGCTTTGGGGCAGATTAATATCGTTGAAGGTGGGGTGTTGGACTCAACGACCTCCGCACTGAGTTAAATGCACAACTGACAGGACTCCGGTCACTTCTAACTCGGCAGACGCGACTTCATAATTTACTCACCAGGATAAGGCCTGTAAGATAATGTAATTGTTCCTAACCATGATTTCTGATCCTGAACTTGTTTCGAACAAGACAGGTTCCGATTCTGAGTTTCCTCCAACTCTCGAATTGTCACGTGCTCCTATCTCACTTTTCCCCGGGTTAATCTGGTTTGGCGACATGAAAACTCATCACTGCTATCGGGCGGCCGTCGAGCCCAACAACAACTCAAGCAGGTGGTCAAACGAACAACACCAGTTCACCGCATTATAGCCGTGTTGGTGTCGATCTGGATTTGCACCAATGTGTCACAAAATCACACAAATCCAAGCATCAACCTGTACTTCTAAAACTGATGGGTCCCCGGCCAATGCCTTATCAGCCCGATTGTGGTCGCTTCCCATACCAATACCCATCATATTCGTTCCCCCACTACAATGAGCAAGATGCCTGGGCTTTCGACCTCTGTGCGCTCCGAACAGGTCCCGTTGCTTCGATCTCAGTCTCGTCCTGATGGTGGATCCCTTCGGGCTCAAGGCTTTCCATGGATAGGAACAAGATTTCCGCCAGCGACTCTCCTCATCCCAATTGCTATTGCGACTCGCCTTTCTGGCCAGCTTCCTTCTACAACTCTACTCCAGATACTACAGAGGCTCGTGTGTCGGCTTTGGTACGAGTTGAATGATCCTGAGAGCCTACCAGTCAATGGTCGGATCCCTGACGCGCTGTGCGCGAACTCTGCGATAGAGCAAAACTACGCAGCAGCCATCACTGTCCTCGAGATTGTTGAAGGGACCGGAAGTCAGTGCCTTTTCTTCTGTGATTTGCGTCCGCTTATAGTCGTAGGCATGGTTGGCTGTAGTGCAGCCAGCTTGTTCGCTTCTCGTTATGGGAGGAGACCCACTTTGTTGGCCGTGTTCTCACTCGCAATCGCTGGATATGCACTACTTATCGCTTCGATCTTCGTCCCAGCCAGGACCGAAGCGGCGGTATTGACCGTGTCAGTAATTCTCCAGTCATTGTCTAGCTCTTTGGTCACAATCTTCATCGTCAACACGTACGTCGTCGATGTAGTATCGGTCGGGGAAAGGCAGGTTGAAAATCTTGAACGTTTTAAATGCATATATTCATTGATCACTCTCCCGGACACAGGACGGCTGCCCTGAGCGCAATCAGTGGCTGGTGCGCATTGGGTAAAGCCTAAACACCCTCTCCAGCTATTCTGGGCTAACGATGACTAACTTGAAGGTGGCGCTCTCTCGTATACCCTTGGTGGCCTCATAACAACGCGATCAGATGAGCCTATCCTGGTTTACATTGTAGCCGCCGCTATGCTGGCAGTCTCCTGTCTTTACGTCTTTACGGTCCTCCCGGAATCATTTCCGGAAGAAAAGCGTGACGAGCTCCGCCGCCAACGCCTCGCCCAGAGTGCAGCCAGCAGCTCGCATCCCCATCGCTATATGGTGTCACTGGCGTTGATATTTGAGCCTCTGAAGCAGCTCATTCCGGGGTGGAAGCCAGACGGGGGGCGGAGCTGGCGTCTTGCGTACTGCGCTGTCCATGTCCTCATCACGCAAATTGGGAGTCGCTATGCGCCGGTGGCCATCGTTCTTTACTATACCGCCAAGTACGCTTACACCCCAGCACAGGCGAGTGCTTGTTTACCCTCCTCAATCATTATTTGTACTTATTGGATATAGACTGGATACATCCTCACTACGCTCTTCTTGAGCAGCATGTTCACGCTGACGATCGTAATTCCGTCGCTAGTTCGCTATATTCAACCTTACTACATCCAAAGTCGATCGACCACATTTTCTAGCGAAGAACCGAATGACGACACGGACTCGAAGACTCCGGAAACCTCAGAACACCTTGAACTCCATATCACCTCCGCGTCGTGGGTCATCGCAGCTCTCGCGGTGATCTTCGCAGGTGCAGCCACTACGCTCCCGTGGCAACTCTTCGGTGCGTCATGTTCCCTTGTCCACTGTGTTGCGTCACATCTGGAGTACTGGTGTTTGTCGCTTCTTAGCTGCCGTGTGTGTTGGCCTCAGCACCGCCCACACACCTGTCTTCAGAAGTGTAGTTGCAGCGTCTGTGGCTCCACTGAAACAAGGTGCGTCTATGTCTAGGCAAATTCCATCCTGTCTGATACTCTCCTGCAGGGGAAGCACTCGCCGCAGTGGAAATGGTTTCGAGTGTGGGCGCCGTCCTGTCTCCGCTCATTATGGGAACGGTCCTCACAGCGTGAGTCGTGCTCGTATTCCTCTGACGTGGTCACTCAAGTACCGCGGGCTGGCATAGAACGATCACAACGTTCCCGCAGCTTGTCTTTTACGTGCATGCGGTACGTGCCTGTTCAATGTTTAGCGCCCATTGTGTCCCCCTCAATCTTTTGCCGACGTACGAGTGCTGAACGTCCATGGGGTTATAGGTGTTCGTGATATTTGGGGCGTCTGTCCTGTTCTTGATCAAAGACTCTGATAGATACCGGATCTCGTCGAGCGCGCACGAGGGTTGAAACATTGGTATTGACGACTCCAGTCGTAACAGTTGCAGTTGCTGAGGGCGGGGCGTGAAGCTTGCCCTTGGGTCTTCTTACCAGTTTGGAGTTCCTCGATGACTGAGAATCACAGAAGCCCTCCCACAAATTTCACGATCGAACAGATCCTGGGCTTGGAGGTGAGCAAGGCTAACAGATGGGTACAGGCATTTGGTATTATTACGAAGTCGGGTCGGGACTGCGTTCATGTGGGTACGACACAGTACTATACGTGCCCACCGGGGTGGTATATCTATATTGCGAGCCCGCAAGCCGCAACAACGATTCGGATCGATACGATCAACACATGGCTATTTATTTTCGGTTATCTATTTAAACATGAACTGATCAAGTTGGGCTTGTCAGAGGACGTGTCGCGACTTGCGGGTAGCTGTACGCGCAAAGTTCAACGTGTTCAACAGCAAACTGTCAACCGCCACTTAGGAATGCATCGCGCGCTGCGGGTGTCTGAAATCATTCGCATAATCTGTGAAGACTCAAAGAAAACCAGTCTGTCTGCCCTGGCCAGGACATGTCGCACGTTCTGCCCACTTGCCTTGGATATCCTGTGGGCAGAGTTATACAGTGTACTGCCCCTTATCAAATGCTTACCGCCTGAATTTTGCACCGAGGAAGGAGGCACACTGGTAAGTATTGTCGAGTCGGTTCCATGTAGCAAGACCATTGAGTTGTATTGTACCTTACCAGCGCTGGGGTGTGGGAGTTCGTCTGACCGAGGCAGACAGGACCAACTTCTTCAAATACAGCCATCGAGTCCGGTCGCTCTCCTTGGCGTTCTCCCCCTTCGGGATCATCCCTGAACGCAGTATCGATCCAACGGTCTTCCAGTTATTCTCCTTGGTTGGTGGTACGAAGTCCCCATTCCCACATCTGAAATCGCTCCAGTGGTCAGGCGATGGCGGGGAGATTTTTTCTTTCATCAGCTTGTTCATCGGATCTTCTCTCCTTGATCTCCATGCCGAATTTTCTAATCCCCCCAGTACCCGCCAGCTCATATTCTTATCGACGTTGGGCTGCAACTGTCCACAACTCAAGAGCCTTCGTCTCGGAAAGTGGTTCAAAGCTTGGGATCATCATGCAGCTACTGTTGCTACAATATCCCAAGCACTGTGTGGATTTCAGCACCTTGAGCGTCTGCAATGCTTCGAACTCAAAGGGAATGCATGGCGCCACATCCTCCATCTCTCATCATTAGCAGATTTGGAAGTTCAGCTCACATCATCTTCATTGTCGGAATTTCTTCCCGCAGCAAAAGCACACCGTGGAGCCCTTTTCCCCAACATACGCAACATTGGCTTGATGTGTACAGCCCCCACAGTTGTCACAGAGTTCCTGGAGTGCATGCACATAGCACCTCGCAAGGTCGAGATCAGTCTCAGTTCAGTTCCCACGGGTGAAATGCCAGGTCTTTTTATTGCTCTTGCACAACATTGCGACCGCTGCTCTTTGCAGCATATCAAGATCTGGAACGAAGTTGTAGATGTTGACAACGAACCCGTCATAGCCCTCCAACATGTCCAGCCTTTGTTCTGCTTTGCCGCTTTGCGGATTCTCGACCTCATATTGTTCCGCTCATTCTCGCTGGATGACCATGCACTGTCGGAGATGGCAATGAGCTGGCCAATATTGGAGAGATTACGCCTTTTAGCAGAACCACTGGGGCACCGGCACGCACCGTCGAACATCACATTTCGGGGAATCGTCACTCTCGTTGAAAGATGTCCTAGACTTGAATACTTACACATCGAAATCGACGCCACCGACCTCGCCTCTTCTAGTCCGCAAGAGCTGAGGCGTGTCACTCCAAATCGTGCCCTTCGCTCCCTTGGTGTTGGAGATTCGCTACTCGACAACCCGGAAGAGGTCGCGCTGCGCTTGTTTGATCTCTTCCCCAAGCTTGACAGGATTGCTACACGCTCGGCACTGTCCGAAGAAGGCCATCTGATTGAGAGGCGTCAAGAATTGTGGAAACAGGTAGAGGGCCATCTGAAGCTGTTTAGGATGGTGCGAGAGCAAACAAGATGGAGGGATCGGCACACCACATGAGAGCTTGATCGAGCTGTCAAGTGTCTACCCAGTTGGTGGTGAGTTCTGTTGCTCGGCGAGCTTCTGACGCCTGAAGATCTGAACTTGTGTCAATTTGTCTGATCCAGATGGTGGCAATTCATGCTGTTCAAGCAACTAAGACATACTGACATTGAATTTGCATAAGTGAGCGGGCTTCAATCAGTTAACATCGTGTACGAGCAGTTCAGGTAGATGGGCATCGAATGGGCGTCAGTGAGCAGGCCTCGACACCTATTGTACCTACTACTATACTTGCGAAGGCGGCATTCAATCTTGCTCATCGCCCCCGTGCGTTCTGGGGTCCCCTCCGATGTTCGTGCGAGATCTAGCGTGATATGTTGCATGATGTGAGAGGGGTTGGATCAGGTACCTCCAGGAACCAAAAACATACGGTTAGGCTGTGAGCTGGGGAGGCGTATACGCTGGATTGCTGGGTGCGGCATCGTCTTTTGGTGGAGCGATCACAATCTGGTAATGGCACACCATGTGCACAGCTTCTGGGAAGGTCGCCGATGCGGTGGCCGTGAATAACGCGTGAGCGGGTCTGCGATTGGCCCTTGCGAACCGTGCGAGCGTGAGGCGCCTTGCGGTCACGCTCCTCCGCAGCGCTGCCATGGTTAGATACAATATTGAGATACCAGCGAGTTCTCGAGGACGCGAGCGAACGTGGTATAGGGTAGGGGACAACGGGCTAGTGTGATGGGCAGGCCACAGATTTAAGTTGACACGGGTTTCCTGCGAATTGATATGGTGGGACCGGCGAGGACTTGAAAAATCAGTACTAGAGCCGCCTGGGCTTGGCCGCGCCTGCATGTAACCCCTCCTGTGGAGGGCAGTAATACGTCGGGGGGTACTAGCCGGTTCTGAATGGAATGCGCGATGCCGCTTGCATTCATACCCTTGTCTCCAAGCCCACAACGTCTGCTCCTGCCAAACCCGCCACCCCGACCACTTGTTCCAGGCGCGCAACTTCCTTGGCTGGACGACGAGCTGGACAACGGTGGGTGAGGCGGTCAATAGCACTATTACTGCAAGTACTTGAGATCGAGGCAATCGGGCCGATTAAATTAGTGGGAGGGTGAGGACGTTAGTGGGACGGGAGCGCGGTTGATTTTGAACAGTTACTTGGACCACCGCAAAGCGACGACAGGAGGCCTACCGATGATGATACCCACACGCAAGACACCTCGAGTCGAATCCATTCTATTGATCATGACGGGCGCTGGTCGAGTAGTACGAGGAAGATGATCAAGGGGCGGGAGTATTTTCTGAAAACCGCAAGTGTGTTCCGAGAACGATGAGAGTGGATGCTGAGAACGGCGAGGGTCAACGTCCGCAGAACCGCGAAGTAAGGTGCCCCTGGTAGTAACGAGAGCGAAAGGCCTAGGGACGGTCTACCTGCATTTTTCCAGGCCACAGGAACGGCTGTCTGAACAGGCTGGGCGGGCGACGTGCATCCAACACCTAAAGTGTGATGTCAGCTGGAGGGGATGAACGCTTCGATTTGCTCGCGCAGCATGGTGTGATGGAATGGTGCAAAGGCTGGCGCGATGTGAGAGTACAAAGGCTGGTGTCATGGGATAGCATGAAGGCCGGCGTGACAGGATAGCTCGGAGGCTGGGATTGGGGAATGATGCAAAGGCTGGAGTCATGGAATGGTTCAAGGCCAATGCGGTGATAAGTAAGGTCGTGAGTAGACGAGGCGGGATCTCGATTGGACGTGAACGGGGGGACGATGATGCTGTGTGTTATGCGACGACGAATGTGGAATACCAGTATGTAGGTCTTAATTGTACACTCGCGATCCGTCGCTTGCACTCTGCTGGGGGCTGTCACATACACTCCGCCGGGCGACCGCCGCATGCAGTCTGGGGCCGTCGCGTGCACTTTGTCGGCGGGGACACGTCATGAGGGCGCCGTCACGTCACTAGACAGGACAGGAACGAACTTGGGCGGGCGGGCGTAGTGGAAGCGGGAATGTGCAGAGTGGGAACGAATACGGAGACGGCCAAAGGGAAAGGGGAACATAGGGCAAATGCATCCCTATCCTGAGATGTGACGAGATGGGCCTCGATCTGGGATAAGGCAGGGAGGTACTTGTGGGGAGGGTAGAGAGGAAATGGTCGCGTAGCATGAAATAGGGAGCAAAGGAAGTGCCAGCGCGCCTTGAAAAGGCGTCCGAGCCACGAAATGGAAAGAGAAGTAAAAAGAGTGTCGACGCGCTATGAAAAGGAGAGCAAAGAAAGCCTCTGCAAAGGGAAAGGCAGGACAGGACGGTGGACTGATGATATTATTCCCACTGGCCATATCATAATCTGGGGCGCTGCGCCATGCGTGGACGCTGGAAACGGCGCGGTTGTGGGCTGGCGTGGTGGATCCTTAAGCCGACTCTCAACTTACGTAGTGGCTTGAGCCAGCGTGTCGCAGGTGATCCGGCTTGAGTGTGTGCGGTGGCGGCCGGGGAGGCACGATAAATCGAGTCTGCGCCCCCGGTATCCTTCCCCACGCTGTGTAGGTTCAGGCGCATTGAATACGTGTTCGGCGGGGGGCCAGATGTCCGTTCGTGCGAGGTAGACATGTATGTGTGCGGGACAGATGCCTGATCGTGCGGTGTACATGCGTGCCCGGCAAGGGAGAGCAGGTCTGCGGACGGTGAGAGAGGCGAGGATGCCTGTGAAGTAACACCAGAGCGAGTGAAAATTTAGATACATCTCTGGCAGTCTATCCTGCATGCACTTTAGCTCCAGCTTTCGGGTCCCAGGCGCCCGCCCCAAAGCACTGGCTGTGAGTGCCCATCCCGGCTCCGGAACACGTCAGGGGAGGACTTGGATAGTACTTGTGAGATTCTTCTCTCGTCTGGAGATGCACAACTCCTGTGCCCCACGCCCCACAGTTTCCGTGCCACCACGCGTAGCTCTAATTCCCCCGCCACACAGATCAACAATAGGGTCTTAAAGGTGGGCTTACCTTTGGCATTCCCTCGTCTGCGTTGGTCGATAATTCACCTCAACGTCGCAGAAAAGAGAAAGCAAGGCACGTGATCAGGGCGTGCGTCCGGATTACATAATGTATGTCAACATGACTCCCTCCACATTTTCTTTCACCATCGATGATCCTCACAATCAACTAGTGTCTTGATGCGCTTGCAATACGCCGTCCGCATCGCGCGTGCATCAAGACGCCCGTCGATTCTCATCACCGCGTGAACTCTTCTAAAGTCCGGGGGGATGAAGGATGTGTGTGCCATGGCGATGACACTTTGACGACGATGGGGACCAGTCGATAATTGGTGTCTTGATGCACTTGCAATTCGCCGACCGGGTCGCGTGTGCGTTAAGACGCCCCTCAATTTTCATCGGATTGTTCAAGCCCCCCACCCAGATCCATAGCTATGGGGCCCTCAGAATCCGCTCGCCACCACACCTGTCGTATTACCGCCTCAACTGTTATATCACCACGCCGGCCACATTGGGACGATCCCGACACGCTAGCCCTACCCGTCAGTGTTCGGTACATGGATACACTGCCGCAGCCTCTCCTCTTGCGATGGCCGAGTTCCAGGCTCAGTGGACATTTCCAAATAATACACCCTACTTATTACTGAACGCTTGATCTGCAGGACGCCTACCCACCGGTACTCTTGTTTCCCGGCATGCCCTCGCTCGCTATCGCTGTTTCCAAGAATATGTCCATCGTATAGGTCGGCGATGAAGGTATCGGGCGAGGGTGGCGTTATTGACTGCGGCGCATCCATCACCGACAAACGCGCGGGAATTCATGCCGATGAGAAGGGACTTGAACGCAGCGCTTCAAGATTTGGCATGTGGACTACAGTGGATACCAAGAAAGGGGCCAGGGCGGCACGCTGGTAGGGACCTTCCGCTCTTGTCGATGCCCGCCACCTCTACTCTTCGGGTGTTGGTCCTATCAGCGTGGCCTTCTTCGATAACTCCTCGGTGAATTGCGATATTCAATCCACCCATTTTCCTGGCCACCTTTTCTCCGTATGTTCTCTTGATCTCCGCATTAAACACTGGCGCATCAGCAGGGAGAGCCGCTTTCACCGTAGTTGATAGACCGGAGGAGATCTCACTCTGGGGGAGCATCGGCGTTTCGGACTCGTTCGAGCTTCTGAGGCACATGCATGCATACTAGCAGTTGGGGAGGGCCGTGGGCGGTGAAAGCGACAGCCATCCTACGTGAGCGGGGTTTTATCTCCCGCTGTGCGGCTGGGATTATGAGGTGCCCCAACTAACACGATGCTCGGGCGCACGGGCAGATTCCCGCATCGCCGTCCCCGTCGATTCAGGCTCCACCATGTATCATCAAGTCTTATGTGATATGGCTTTCTGGTGGTAGAAAATTTACCCCTCAGCAGCGTCCGGTTCTTGTCTCGTCGTGTCCGACCAACATGCACTGCCCCACCAGTATCCCCCGTCTCACCAACACGCGCCATTCCGCCAACAGACACGGAATGCCAGCATAGCCAAGAGCCGTCAGATTCAATGCCCCGATATCGGCTGCGAACGGAGAGGCTGCTGGTACGGCGTGGGCAGAAGTTGCGGTGTCTGACGTGGGGGAGGGCTGTCGGTGTGGAGTAAATAGCACAAGCACAAATGGGGGTGAATGCGTTTCCATATATTCCGGAAATCTCCCGACGAACTGCACCCTTCTGGCATATTGCTCCCTTCCCGCATACTGCTCCCTCCCCGCGTACTGTTCCCTGTGGGTGGTTCCAGAGAACCAACTCTCGTTTTCCATGTCAAAGAGCCCTGTATTATTTCGCCGAACCTCACGCGCTCTGTCTGCTCTCAAACCACTCCCTGCCATCTCTCCCGGCTTATATAGTCCTTCCTCGCCACTCCCTATTCTCGCTCGCCACCCCCTCTCCCCTCGTCCGCTATTTCCTCGTGCCATTCCCACTAACCATCCCCACATCGTTCTCGCTCATCCCCCTTCCTCACCGCACCCTGGCCTGGTGCTTAGCTCTCTTTTCACTGCGTCGCCCCTTATCACTTGATACGGGCACGGGTGATGTGTGCGGCGCACAAACCCAACGTTTGCTGATCCTGCGTCCGCTCACATGTTCGCATGGCCGCACACCATCGAATTCACCGGAAGTGTTGCCAGGGAAGGGGTACACAGTCCACGAATCTCGGGTGCTACGAACGATTGGTATGCGCTGGGTACGGTTCGCAGGCAGGTTTCGTAAGGTGCCATCCGGGATTCTGGACTTGTTCCCCTGCGCGGCCTCGATTTCCGAGACTGAACGTCCGCGACTTATTCTATACCTTCGCTTGGCTCCAAATCTACGTCCTGGTCCCAGCTGCTCCGTCCCCAGCCCTTCACAGCTAGAGCGCATGCTGCTTCCCCCGTCGACAGCGACAGTGCCACTGCACCGCGAAGAAACACAACAGGAAACTCAGCATCACGCGGACAAGGGGGTAAGCCCGAAATTGAACAGAGTTTCGTGCTCCAAGCTTTGGTGCGCAGATTCATTGCGGGATATGACGGGGAAAGACCGTCAAATGCTGCTGGCACGCTTGTCCCGGAGGATTGTTCACTCTTGTCGGTGCCCGCCGACTATGCTCTTCTTGGACTGGCCTTCGCTCTGGGCGCATTCACATTAGACAATGCGCCGTGGGTGCGCTCGCATTGGACACAGCATGTGCAAAGGATGCGCCACCGCTCTTGTGTACTCGACAGATCGGGGAGGAGACAGCGAGTCGGCGTGATGGACATTTTGACTCTCGCCGTTCCAGGTCAAGCGCTGGTTCCATCACAGCGTGCATTCGTTGACGTTCGAGTTCCGGTCTTTGAGGGACGTACTCGGCGTGTAGCAGACGGGGAGGTACATCTCAGGGCGAGGGGGTTGATCACGCTGCACCAGCAGAGTCATTTGTAAGTACCGCCTCGCAGCTGGACGGAAGGCGTTCTCGTGGTGCGAACAATACTTCTTTTACCTCCGGCATGCAGAGTACACGGCGGAGACTCCCACACCCCCAGCCCCCGCTATCTTGACTCTTGGCCAGTCCACCGCGTCGATTCGTGGGCGACTCACCGCGTCACATTGTTGTCCGCGGTGGCCCTTATCCTACCGCACCCACTGACGACCGAGGGCTCGCCGATGTCTCAAGGGTGTCTCAAGATGATATCTAACCTTGGAAACTGATGCACCTCATGGCAAGCGGCCAATGGCTATATCGTGGTTGCTCTGATGATGTCAAGGGCGTGCAGCTGAGGACGTCCAAGGCGTGGGCGACGTCGCACTGAATGTCAGACGTACCATCTTACCCGGGAGTCCAGCTAACATGCGGTCAGCCCTTGGGGGAACCCGTGCGGTTCAAGTGAGGGTCTGGGGAAGCCCGCAGAAGTTGTTTTCATAGACTCACAATTCCACTTCCGTTGATTCACAACCCCACTGTTGTCGACTCCCGGCCCCACTTTGGTTTGATTCGCGCCCATCGGGATGAAATATCTGTACTGCGAGCTCGCAAGCCACAACGACAATTATGATAAATACGATTAACACATGGATACATTTATTTTCAGCTATCTATTTTATGTAACTTGGACTTATCAAACTGGACTCGTCAGAGGACGTCTTGCGATTGACTGTACGCCCAAAGTTCAACGCGTTCAACGTCAAACTTTCAACCCTCACTTAGGAATGCATCATGCACTCCGGGTGTCTGAAATCATTCACATAATCTGTGAAAACTCGAAGAAAAGCAGTCTGCCCGCCATGGCCAGGACATGTCGTACATTCTGCCCACTTGCCTTGGATACCCTGTGGGCCGAGCTGGACAACGTCCTCCCCCTTATAAAATGCCTGCCGCCTGAATTTTGCGCTGAGGAAGGAGGAATAGTGGTGAGTATTGTCAAACTAGTGATGCGGCGAGAACGTTGAGTCGGTTTCTACCTTACCAGCACTGGGGCAAGGGAGTTTGTTTGACTGAGGCAAACAGGACCCGTTTCCTGAGATACAGCCATCGGGTCCGCGCGCTTTCCTGGGTGTGCTACCCCCCTGGGCAAAACTCCAGCCGCAATATCGATCCAAAGGTCCTCCAGATATTTTCTTTGCTTGGCGGTGCAAAGCCACCTTTCCCGCATCTGAAATGTTTTTTCTGGTCCGATGACTGCGATGAGAATATCCCCTTCATCACTTTGTTTGTTGGACCTTCTCTTCACAACCTCCGCCTCGAATTTGTCGAAGATTTAGGTACCCACCATCTTGTCCTATTGTCCACGTTGGGTTACAGGTGTCCACAACTCAAGAGCCTTCATCTCGAATTTGATCGCGGCTCGGTGGCCGATGATAAAGCTGGTGTTGCTGCATTCTCCCAGGCGCTGTGCGGACTCGAGCACCTTGAGGATCTGCAATGCTTCGAACTCGAAGAGAATGCATGGCGCCACATCCTTCGGCTTCCCTCATTAGCAGATTTAGAGGTTAACCTCACACCCTTTTCATTGACGGAGTTTCTTCCCGCAGCGAGAGTGCATCATGGCACTCTTTTCCCCAATATACGCAACATCGGCTTGATCTGTGCGGCCCCCACAGCCATTACAGAGTTCCTGGAATATATGCACATTGCACCTCGCAAGGTCGAAATGGCTCTAAGTTCAGCTCCCATGGGCGATATGCCAGGGCTTTTTGTTGCTCTATCGCAACATTGCGGCCACCGCTCTTTGCAGCACATCAAGATCTGGGACCAAGATGGCCCCGGAAACACCGACATTACCCTCGAACATGTGCAGGCCTTGTTCTGCTTCGGTGACTTGCGCACTCTCGAACTCAAGTGGTTTCATTCATTCTCGCTGGATGACCATGTGCTGTCGGACATGGCGATTAGCTGGCCGATGTTGGAGAGTTTGCATCTTGAAGGAGCAGGGCACTGGCGGACAAAGTCGAAAATCACATTTCACGGAATCATAACTCTCGTTAAAAGATGCCCTAGACTGCATCACCTACACCTTGAAATCAACGCTACCAAGCTTACCTCCTCAGGTTTAGAGGAGCTGAGGAATGCTACTCCAAATTATACCGTTCGCGAACTTCATGTCGGAAATTCGCTAATTAACGACTCGGAAGGGGTTGCGGTGCGCCTGTTTGATCTTTTCCCCGAACTCGATAGGATCGTTCCGTGGACCGGAGAAGGTCCTCAGTCCGCGCGGCGTCGGAGATTGTGGAAAAAGGTAGCGGGCCATTTGAAGGTGTTCAGGATGGTACGGGAGCAAACAAGATGGAGGGATCGGCGGACGACATGAGAACCATTCAGTTGTCGAGTATTTACCTAGCTGGTGGTGAGTTTTGCTGCCCGGAAAGCTTCTGATGCCTGAACTTGTGTTAACTCGTCCGGTCCAGGTGATAGTGGTCACGCTGTTCGGGCGGCTGGGATACACAAACATTGAATTTGCATAAGTAAGCAGGCTTCAATCAATTAACATTGTGTTCGAGCAGTTCGGGTGGATGGGCATCAAATGGGCATCAGCGAACAGGCTTCGACACCTATTGTACCTGCTACTATACTTGCGAAGGCGGCATTCAACCTTGCTCATCATCCTCGTGCACCCTCGGGTTCTCCTCCGATATTTATTCGAGAGCAAGCGCGCTGTGTCGTATGATGCAAGAGGGGTGGGATCAGGTACCTTCAGGAACCAACGACACGGGCTCGAAGCATAGACGATTAGATCGTTAGATCGTGAGCTGGGGAGGCGTGCACGCTGAATTGCTGAGTGCGGCGCCATCCTTCGGTGGAGGTGGATCGATTGCAGTGTGACGGTGGTACACCATGAGCAAAGCCTCTGAGAAGGTCGCCAATGCCACAGTGAGGGTCTTGAATATCGCGGTGAGCGGGTCCTTGCTGACCATGCGAGCGCGAGGCGCCCTGCGTTCACGCTCCTCCTATGCACCGAACATGGTTAAATCTCGAGATACCAGCGAGCTCTCGAGGACGCGAGCGAACGTGGTATATGTTAGGGGGAACGGGCTAGTGTGATGGGCAGGCCACAGAATTAATTTGATACGGTTTCCGAAGAAATGATATGGTGGGACTGGCGGGGACTCAATAAATTAGTATTAGAGCCGCCTGCATGTAACCCCTTCTGCTGAGGGGGAAAATATGTCGGGAGGTACCAGCTGGTTCTTAAGGGAATGTGCACCGCCGCTTGTGTTCGTGCCCTCGTCTCTGGATTCGTAGCTTCTGCTCTTGCCAGACCCACCTCCCCGATCACCTGCTCCAGGCGCACAACTTCCTTGGCTGAGCGGGCCGGATGACAACGAATTGAAACGGTCGATAGCACCATCACTGCAAGGACTCGAGATCGAGGCCATAAAGGCAACTGAATTAGTGGGAGGGCACGGACGTTGGTGCGACGGGAACGTGGTTGGTTTTGAACGGTTGCTTGGGCCACCATAAAACGACAAGAGGCATACCGGCAATGATAGCCACACGCAAGACAACTCGGGTCGAGTTCATTTGATTCATCATGGCGCTGACCGAGCAGTACGAGGAAGATGATCAAGAGGCGGAGTATATATATTGAAAACTGCGAGTGTATTTCTAAGAACGATGAGTGGATGCTGATAACGGCGGGGGTCAATGTCCTCAGAACCACGAAGAAGGGTGCCCTGCGAGTAACGAGAGCGAAAGTCCTAGGGAACGACGTATCCGCACTTGTCCAGGCCACAGGAGCGGCTGCCTGTGAACAGGCGGAGCAGGCGACATGCATCCAACACAGAAAGTGTGATGCCAGCGAAAGGGATGATCTTCCCGATTTGCTCGTGTAGGGCTGGCATGATGGGATAATGCAAAGACTGGCAAGGCTGGGGTTGCGGGACAGTGTGAAGGTCGATGTGATGAGATAGCTCGGAGGCTGGTCTTGTGGAACGATGCAAAGGCTGGCGCCTTAGAATAGTTTAAGATCACCGCGGTGAAATGGTAAGCAAAGTCGTGAATGGACAAGGCAGGATCTCGACTGGATGTGTGTGGGGGGACGATGATGCTCTGTGTCATGTGACGACGAATGTGGAATACCGATATGCAGGTCTTTATTGTACGATCGCGATCCGTCGCTTGCATTCGGGGCCGTCGTGTGGACTTTTCCGGGGGAGACACGACACGAAGGCAACCGTCACGTCACCGGATCAGACAGGAACGAACTGGGAGCGGGGAGGTGCAAAGTAGCAATGAACACGGAGACGGGAAAAGGGAACATAGGGAAAGTGCATCCCTATCCTGAGACGCGACGAGACGAGCTTCAATCTGGAATAAAGCAGGGTGGATATGGGCAGGGGGACCGATATGTGGTGTCTGATACCTGATATCTCATCATGCCGATGTGATGGATCATGCATCCGTAGGGTGGAGGTGGATCGAGGTCTTGGTGGGGCATTGATATAGTGGGACCTTGAACACCGTTTCGTCCTCTGGATCTCACCGTTTCTGTCGATGAGTTCACGCCTGTCGTGCTGTCTTGAGTCGCCCGCGATGCGCCGGTGGTCGGCGGATAGCGAGCGTCTCAAAACACACACAGCCATCCTGTGGTCACGAGTAAAAGTCAAGGTGCTGTCGTAGGCTCGTAGCGGCAGTCTCATCATGATCATACTTACAAGCAAGGTGTCATTCACTCGTCACTCGTGACCTAGGAAGAACGGCTCCCTCCCTCCCAATTTCAACTGAAATCTCCTTTCATTACGACACGCTCTGCCCAAACTCTGCCCCGCCTGTCAGGGCTTGGCTCACTGGGAGTGATGGGGAGTGATATTTGGACGTTTAGAGTAATGGATACGGCACTAGGACATTTGAGTGATCTCGATCATGCGTCGACATGGCGTCCAGGTTACGAGCATCCTGACCAACTCGCAATTGAGTGACCCGTGGATCGAGACACCAACTGACTCGTCAGTCTCGTCAGGCCTGTGAGGCCGCTGTGGTCAACCGTTGCACACAGAAAGCAGGACGTGTGAGTCCTGGTCAGAGCGTGAGTCTAGATTACATAATACATATATACTCAGCTGAGTCCTGGCACCACAACTCCCAGCATATCTCTTTCACGATCGATGACCCTCCCCGCTGAGCAACTGGTGTCTTGACGCGCTTGCAATATGCTGTCCGTATCGCATGTGCGTCAAGACGCCTTTGCTTATCGTCAGACTATCTAAACCCTCTACTCATTCCCATAGAGCCCTCTGCAGATTGCCATCCCCCGGATGGGGTATTAATGTAGATGCAAGAAGCTGTGGTGCAGGTGTGGGAGCGGGGAGGTGCGTACGAGCGTATGCTGTGAGCACGCATCTGCAGCGCTGGAGCTACTATCAACTGCGTGTGGAGCTGCAGAGTGGAGTTCCGTGACATGAAACATGTGAACGTCTGCCGATAAACCCACCCTGCCAGCACGAATCCACGCTGATAAACGTACGGTGCAAGGCTTACTACCACTGCCGGTGATAAGTACTGACATCATCGGTCATCGTCCCTTTCCCCTTCTCCATCCGTGGCGGGGCGTCGTCTGGTTCCGGTGCGAAGCGTTGTCTATATGCTTCCATGGCGGAGCACCGTCTACATAATTATGTGGCAGGGCGTCAACTTTCCGCTCCATGACTGCCCCTCTTCCGCTGTGTCAGTAAGCCCACACACCCGCCTTGTACGCAACCACGCACACCCGCTGTGTAAGCAGGCATACGCACCACCGAAATCCCCCCTCGGCACCAGCGCCCTCTACCAGCCCCGGTCATGTGTGACAGGACCGACGAGGGTGTAAGGCTGGCAAGTACTCCAGTGGTGCCGGACGAGGGGAAATCAACGGCGTGGTCGATATACCGCAGACCGAATAGTTCCGCCTCACCCAGACGGCTTACATCCCAGTCGATATACATTCCATCCATCAGGCATTCACATACCGTCTCACACCCCATCGCCATCGCATCGCGTTGCCCACCGGTCCCAGGATGCTGTTACGTCCACTCGAGGCATCGCCTCAGTAGTTCACGATTCCCTTGCTGCGGCTTAAGACTTCGCCACGGCTGCCCAGCATAGGCCCGATCGTACCCGACGCTTCGCCTCAGGAGCCCACACGATGTATCGGAATAGCATGGCATTCCGTTGACTTCCCGCCCGACATTGCATCCCGTCGACTTTACGACCCCGGCGCGTCACCTCGGGTTCAAGGTCCTCTACTGCGTCGTAAGGTTCTACTGCAATCACCGGTTTTCCCAGAGCACACATCGGCATCTCAGCTGCAAAGTCCACCGCGATCGGCACATCGGCACAATGTCTCCTGCGTACGCACTGGCACCCCATCCCATCCCATTGGATGGTGATCCAGGCCCCGGATCCCACTACATGTATTTGCACTCTGCCTTAAGTCCCGTTGGGTCTCAAGATCCCGCCGCATCAACTCGCGAGATCAATCGCCATCGCCAGCGGTTAGTGCTGTACTTTGTGTTTTACTAAACAGATTCCATACTAACTGTACACCCTCAGGCTCCACATCAACCGTCGTGGCAAGCAGCCCAGCAACAGAACAAATAACAGAACATTCGCCCGACATTCTGGGACATACTGCCTTTTCAGCCCTCCCGCCCAGGCCAACTGTGCGCTGCCACGTCACATCAATCTTCCGTGCCAGCGCTTTTCATTGCTTGCAGATAACCCTCCGCACCATATGAATACCATTGCCCCAACACTTTCTTCGTCCTTCTCATGAGACGGCGCATACACACTCTCGGTGTTCAGGTCGGGCAAAGTGCCTTCCCTCCAGCCATTGTACGCCTTCGCTCTCCGCCCATACTCGCTCTCCCACGAACTCTCATGTCACCAGTCCCTTTCCCGTTATCTCCGAGGTTTCCAGTTCCTCGGACACCCTGTAACCATGTTCCAGAACACTTCCCCATCCATTCACCGAGCACCATCCTCGCCAGTCACTGAGAGCCCTCCCCCGCCATCCACAGACCTGCCCTCCCCCGCCGGGCGCACGTCCATCGTCCGCACGGCCATGCACATAACAATATATCGCGAGAAGGCACACAACCCGCCAACGTCCAGTCAATACCCACCTCGTCCACTTACGACCTCACTCACGACCTGACTGCACTGACCCTGAACCATTCCACAGCGCCAGCCCTCGCACTATCCCATCACGCCAGCCTTCGCACTATCCCACGGCGCCAGTCTTTGTACTATCCTGTCACACAACCCTTTGCATTATCCCATCATGCCGGGCTTCACGCAATCTATCACGCCAGCCCTCGCACGAGGCTATTAATTCACTCCTCACTATCTCTCCCAGGTTCCCATACAGTTATCCCTCGCCATCCCCTCGTGCCATTCCCGCTGTCATCCCAGGCAGTTATAACCTCACGGAAATGGGCATCGTGTGGGGTACAAAGATCGGTGTTCGCATCCACATTCAGCACACGACGTCTGTGGCAGAGTTAACAAATGTCAGGGAGAGTGCACTAGCGGAGTTCACGAGTGCTTTCAAAGGCGGTTTTTGGTTGGTTCGCGAATCGCAGGCAGGTTTCTTGAGTCTCACATTTGGGACTCTGCATCCCAGAGGCCCTTGTTCTGACGTTCTTGACGATACGCTACTTGGAGTACAACTCATCGACAAGATTGTCAGTTGCCCGAGGCTCGACGACGCGGAGAGAAGTTGAGTAGCGACGCGACATTCCGCAACGAACGACAATGCGGAGATGCGCAACGGACGCTCCACGCTTCTGTGACAGTTCTCCGCCGACACGGTTCACGATGGATGGTAGCACTAATCGTTCCAATGACAATGACATCGCATGCATGTTTCTATGGTTAGTGGAGAAACCTTGGACTGCACGAGGGACGTAGACGTGCTGTAACAACTTCGCAGCTCTAGTAATAGGGTACTTGGGCATTGCTAATGCCAATTCGATGTCATCCACCCCAACCGCCCGAGCACAATTTCAACTACAATCACCTGGAACAGACGGGTTAACACACGTTCAAATGTCTGAAGCTTGCCGAGCAGTAGTACTCACCGCCAGCTATGTGGACAGCTCGATCAAGCTCTCACGTGGCCTGCTGATCCCTCCATCTTATTTGTTCTCGCATCATCCTGAACGCCCTCAGATGGCCTCCTACTTGTCTCCACAATTCCCAACACTGCTCGAACCCAGGTTCTCCAATGAACCCCTCTTTGCTCGCAACGATCCTCTCCAGCCCAGGGAAGAGATCGAACAAACGTAGTGCAACCTCCGTCGGGTTGTCGAGGCGCGAATTTCCAAGATCAAGTTGGCGAATGGTGTGATTGGGTGTGATACGCCTTAGATCCTGCAGACCAAAAGAGGCGAGCTCTCTGGCATCGATTCCGATTTGTAGGTCGTGCAGTCTGGGGCATCTGTCAACAAGACTGGCGAGTCCCTGAAAGGTGATTTTCGATGGTGTTTGCCAGTACCCAAGGTGCAATTTCTCCAATAGCGGCCAGCTATTCGCCATCTCCGACAATGCATGGTCATTAAGCGAGGATGAGAGCGAGCCCGAGAACACGAGAGTCCGCAAGGCAGTAAAGCAGAAGAAAGGCTGAACAGTTCGGATGGATATGAAGAATGTGGGGTCACTAGATATTTGCAAGTTCAAGATCGTGATGTGCTGCAGAGAGCGATGGTCACAATGTTGTGATAGAGCATCAAAAAGAGCTGGTCTTTCACCGGCAGAGGTTAAACGTATCCAGATATCGAACTTGTGAGGTGCTATATGCATACATCCTAGGAGCTTTGCGGCAGCTTCGTGGTCTAGACACACCAAGCGGATGCTGCGGATGTTGGGGGAAAGGGCACCACGGCACACTTTAGATGTCGGTAGAAACTTCGACAACGAGAATGAGGCAACGTCAACGTCCAAATCTACCAATGATGGAAGCTGAAGGATGTGGTCCCACGCATTCTCCTCGAGTTGGTGGCAGTGCAACCGTTCAAGGTGCCTAAATCCACACAGCGCCTGGGAGAATACAGCAGTGGTAGCTTCATCCTCATCCCGTGTCTTGCTTTCACGAAGGCTCTTGAGCTGTGGACACCTCCAGCTCAACGTTGACAAAAACAAGAACCGCAAGGGTCCGGGTTTGTTGTCAAATCTGAGGCGGAGATCGAGGAGAGATGGTCCAATGAACAAGTTAATGAAAGGAATATTCTCCTCGCGATCGTCGGACCAGTAAAATGATTTCAGATATGGAAATGGCGATTTTGTGCAATCAAGCACAGAAAACATCTGGAGGACTTTTGGATCGATATTGAGGCCAGAAGCTTCAAGTTTCTCAGGTGAATAGAACACCCAGGAGAGCGAGCGGACTCGATGACTATATTTCAAAAAGTTAATTCTATTTGCCTCGGTCAGGTAAACCCCGTCACCCCAGTGCTGGTAGGGTAGAACCATACTCAGTGCCATTGCTGCATGGAGTATTAAATAATACTCACCAGCGAGCCTTCTTCCTCAGCGCAAAATTCAGGCGGCAGGCATTTGAGGAGCGGGAGGACGTTGTCCAACTCTGCCCAAAGGACATCCAGAGCAACTGGGCAAAACGTGTGACATGTCCTGGCGACGGCGAGTAGACTGCTTTTCTCTGAGCCCTCACAAATTATGCGAAGGACTTCAGACACCCGGAGCGCACGATGCATTGCTGAGTGTTAGCCAACAATTAGACGTAGAACTTCGAGTGTAGTCGCCAGTCACGAGTCGCGACTGGAAGGTGCAAGATAAATCTGATAATTCCAGAACCAGAAATAACTATTATTTTTTGCGTAACCCCTCCATCTCACTCAACTTCCGTCAACACATAAGACTTGCCAACGATGATACCCTTATCTCCGGAGAATCCTATGGACTGTCCTCGTGGATGCGACGCGACGCGTTAGACGCATTGAATGGTACGTAGATGCGGTCGCCAATGCCAATGCCGCCCAAAGACCTCATCGTCGACCCGTACGACCGAATTTCCCCACTCGAAGAAAGCACCTTCTGTCGACTACTTCAACCTGTCGATCACCTTCCTGGTCGTGCCTCGTCCCGCTCCCCATTGACTGGATGACGCCGGAACGAACGTGGTAGGATGAGGGACGTGATGACGTGAGGGGCTGGCCACGAATTCAAATGGACGTGGCGGCCTGAATCGACGTGGTGGGAGAAGACGATGATGCGGGAGTCCGCCGAAGTCGGGGCACCTCATAATCCCAGTTATATGCTCGCATCTGCTAGTATGCATGCACTCCAGAAGCTCGAACGAACCTAAGACGCTGATGCTCCCTCAGAGTCAGACCTCCTCCGGCCTACAAGTGCGGCGAAAAGGAGCTCCCCCTGCTGATACACCATAGTGGCTAATGTGGAGATCGAGAGAGCATGCGGGGGAAAAGTGGTCGGGCAAATGGCTGAATCGAATGTCGCGATTCGCCGAGGAGTTCCTGAAGAAGACCAGCACCCGAGGAGTAAAGATGACGAGTATTGGCAAGAACTGAAAGACCGCACCAACATGTCGGCCTTCCCCGTCATCCCCCGTAGTCCTCATGCCAAATCCTGGGGCGCTGCATCCGACTTTCCTTCTCCCATCTACAAATACCCGCGTGTTGGTAGGGCGAGATGAGACGAGGACGCGGATGATTTAATTCAATTAAGACTTACCGATGACAGTACATTCACCTTTGGTAATGAACGCGCCGCGGAGAGTGTTAATGCAAGTTCGCTGTCGCTAGACAAGGCGGGCTTCCACCCAAAACCTTTTTCGTTGAGGCTGCGGCATTGTATCGATGTATCCAACGCTGACGGGTGGAGCTAGCGTGTCCGGTTCGTCCCAATGTGGCTGGTGTGGTGATACAGCAGGCGAGGCGGCGACACAACGGGTTAGGGAGTGAGTGTACGAGGTGGATATAGGCAGGGGGGGACTAATATCTGATCACATCGATGTGATGGATTATGCATTCACGGGGTGGAGGTGTACTGAGTTGATGGTGGGGCAGTGATGTAGTGGAATCTTGAACGCCATCTCATCCTCTGGGTTTCGCCGTTTCTGTCGATGAGCTCACGCCTGTTGTGCTGTCTTGAGCCGCCCGCGATACGCCGGTGGTCGGCGGATAGCGAGCGTGTCAAGACACACAGCCATCCTGTGTGGCTGGCCCCGAGTAAAAGCCACAGTGCTGTTGTGACTGTTAATTAAAGCTGTTAATCAAAGCTGTAATGAGCTCATCACACGCTCTGAGTGACAGTCTCACCACGATCCGACTTCCATGCTGCGTTTCACCAGTCACTCGTGACCCAGAAAGAATTCCCCTCTTTAGCCCGATCTGAAGTGACATCCCCCTGCACCAATTTCCACGACATGCTCTGCCCCGCCTGTCACAGGGCATAACTCACTCGGAACGACGCATACTTGGACGTGTACAGCAATGGACACCCGGGCACTTGGAGTGATGGATACTTGAACACTCGGAACGATACTTGAATACTTGAGTGATCTTGAGCTGGAGCCGTGGGTAGTCTTGATCACGAGTCGACACGTCCGTGATGAGCATCGAGCATCCTGACACACTCGCGATAAGGTCGCCAGATAGCCAGACGCACTGCACATGTGACCAAGGAGATGTGTGGTTAGAGCGTGTGTCCAACTTACATAAGGAACTGAACTGGCTCGCTGCTCCTCGCACGGCTCTTTCACGACTGACGATCCTCGCAAGCAACAGCAAGCAACTGGTGTCTTGACCCACTCGCAATCCGCGACCGGATCGCGTGTGCGTCAAGACGCCCATTGAGCCTCATCATACGTCATGCTGAATGAACTCCTCTAGGGCCCTCTGCAAATCGCCATCCCCCGGGTGGGGTATAGGTGTAGATGCGAGAAGCCGTGGTGGGCGGATGTGGCTGGAGGGCTGTTGAAGCCGGAATCCTTCTTGGGTGAGTGGAACACCCAGGATAGCTAGCGTACTCGATGACTACATATATCTCAAGAAGTTGGCGTGTTCGCCTCGGTCAGATCAAACCTGTCACCCCAGTGCTGCTAAGGTAGAAACAAACTCAATGTCATTGCCACATAATGTTAAACGATCCTCGCCAGCATCCACGAGTCCAAGTATTCTTCACCTTGTTAGACGAGAACACGTTGATGGACGTGATGATTCACTGATCACTCATCCGGAGAAACTAAATTTTAATCGCAGCGAATTGGCGGGAATCGTTCGGACGGGTGTGAATCGGATCCGAAGGTTTCATTTGAAACTGTGTCCAAAAGATCCCAATCCGCAAGACTGGTCTTCATGATCGACGGTATATGGCCATGGCCAGATTTGGACCTTGTTCAGTAACGCTGATTTAAAGAGTCGACCTCAAGGCTTGGTGATCGACGTATTATACACCAAAGGCGGGAACACGGGTTGGAGGTTTCAGTGGTAGGTGGCATAATAATGTAGTGCGTGCTTTCGCTGTCGAAAGCATCTCTCCAGCCTCACTCCAGGGATAATCTCGATACATTCGAGTCTTGGCGCGCGGCAATAGACGGAAAACGAGAGCAGAGAAGATTCAAACTGCCGCTATCTGAGCTTGATTCGAGCTCTCGAAGTTCGATTATGTTAAGAGTCCGCACCAAGTCCGCATGTTCAATCTTGACATCGCTGGGCCTTCACTGACGGGAGTTACGTAGCCCAGCTCAAGATATGTATGTATTGTCAGGATGGACGTGCCTCAATAACGCTGAATACCGAACTTGTTAGCAAGGTCTACCTGACTGGGGATAAGGCCATTAACAACTGGACGTGGCCAAAGGTGCTTACCCAGCCAAGGCCCGGCTGGCTGGTCGAGCATCCACGGACGTGCCTGCTGGTATCGCCGATTCGGACGCTCAGAATCGTTGTTCGGGACAGGTAAGCGAGCTTCTTTTTGACTAGAAGGTCGATCTTAGCCGCAAGATATGTTATGGTATGTAAAACGAAAATTCTCTCCTCGCTTTTAGAAAGACTCCGAGGAGGTTGAAGATATAAAGGTGGTAAGCTGTAACAAATCTCTCCATCGGCTTTTCGTCGTCTTCCTCCTCCGCATCCCAACACCTCTAATTCCCGACCCTTTCGTCCCATCCCCTCCTACTCATTTACAATGCGTTCCTTCAGCACCCTTTCTCTCATTTTCACCGCGGCTTTGAGCGCTTTCACCTACGCTGCTCCCGCTACTACCCCCGATGTTCAGGCTCTTACCAACAAGGTTGAGTCCGCTGTCAGTGGTGTGGATGTTACCTCGCTGCCCTTGAGCAGTGTCGAGCAGCGTGACGAAACCCCTGCATCTGTCGCCGTCATCCTCACGACTCTCCAGGCCCAAGTGTTGCCTTTGACCGAGCAGTTCAGTGAGTGAACCTTCTATCTTCCAATGCGTAGTTAGGTTTGACAACACCAAACTAGCATACATCAACTCTGCCAACGCGACTGCTGCTAACATCACGCCCATCATTGCTGAGCTGAAGACTTGCTTCCTCACTGCGACCGCAAGCCTCAAGCTTTTGATTGGAGCGGACATCGCAGTTATCCTTGCTCCGATTGAAGGCGAAGTCATTCTCACCGTTGCTGCTGTGGCTGAGCTGCTTGGTGGTGTGCTCTGCGTAAGTATCCTTATTGAAAATGTCAACATTGTCTCACCTGGTCTATTCAGATCCTCTTTGCTGCCATCGGTTGCCTCCTGGACGTCATCCTCGTTGATGTTAAAGTCATTGTCTTGCCCTTGCTCGTTGATCTTTGGTGAGTTCTTTTCGACCAAGATTGCCTGTTAACTTTTCTCATGTTCTTTCCAGCGTTGTCGTCGCTGGTCTCCTGCAAGTCGTTTTCGGTCTTGTTGCTGGGCTGTTGGCTGCCGTTCTCCTTATCCTTACTCCCGCGGTTATTGCCGTCATCAAGCTGCTCGGCTGTGTTGAGCTATTGCTCTGCCTTGGCATCAAGCTCTAGATGGTTGCGGTGGATCTCATTCTTTTATCTCTCGAAGTAGAGTGGTTTCAAATATACCCTGCTCTCTTGTCCGTGGCACCCTTACTTGCGCCCCAATTTAATGAAGTTCTTGATGCAGTCAGTGTGAATCCCTGCAAGATACCAGCGATATTTTGAATGTGTCCAATGATTGCCAAATAGCCCGGGCACCCCAGTTTCAACTTTCGACCGACCTCTTAGTGGATCGCCCGCTCTTTCACATTACCCGATGTCTACGCATAGGTGCTTATCGTTAGGTGTCATTGGATGCTATGTTGTGGCTATCTATGCTGGGGCAGTCACGCAAGGAGGGGCTTGCTCGTTGAACGGCACTCGGCTCGACACGGGAACACATAGAATGTTGACGGACTGCGCAGACAAGTACTTCTGTTCCGATTCGACGAATGGCACAGGCACCTGCGTCCCCAGACAATGTCGGCGAGATGAATTTCCGTACGGATACGATCACAAGGAGACTCTCCCACCGCTGTGCGCTCGGGAGACGTTTTGCCCGGACGAAGGCAGCGGTTGCACATCTCTACGTGCTGTTGGTCAACCCTGTCAACTGAACCGCGACGAGCAATGCGCATCTCCGCCCAACTGGCATAGTGCTCAGCCTTTGGAATCACATGCAACAAACGGCTCTATCTGCTTGCAGGGTATTTGCATGTACGCCGTGTTCGCGCTCTCCGGGAGTGGCAGTAATAACGGATGATAACGTCAGGTACGCAAATGCAACCGCAGGGTCACCTTGCGTCTTGGAGAACACGACGTACACCGAGGTTGATTCGAATGCCCGTCAAGTCGTCATCAATATCATTCGAGATAACTGCCGATCGGGATTCTTCTGTCATCCAACAGACATGGTATGTGAGCACGCAGTGGACAACGGCTTGCCTTGCGTGACCAACCGCAATTGTCGATCCGTGAGTTTTCTTATTCCTCGCAAGTTGTCGGCTGGCTCACGCTGGGTTGACCTTCACGGTATTCTAGCACAACTGTGGTGCGGGACTCTGCGCAGATTCAATCGGAACCCCGTTCAAAGTGCCCGCATGGCAGATCGTGCTCACCGCGCTACTCCTGATTGGAGGTCCGTTACCTTAATCTACCCGACCAAAAAAGGATACTTACTGTGTACAGCCATGACCTCAACGTGCTTGTGTTTGACTTTACTTCACAAGAGACACCGCCTCGAGCGCGACCAAGAAACACGGGAATATTACTACGAGCAGATAAGGTGAGCTGATACACACCAGCTTGAATTGCGCACCGTTGACCCTAATTTCCCCAGTCTGAGACAATCGATCATTGCACTGCATGCTGCAGCGGCTAACAAGTATGGATATAAGGAAGATGTATTGTAATACCAGATATTTCGTGAATCGGCGGATTACGCACGGCTAGTATGCTTTCCAGAAGCATGTCCAACTTGGAAAGAATATAAACCTATGTTCAAAAGGGACAGCACCATGCCAACTGTACTCAGACAGGTGTCTTCGGTAAGTGTGGGAGGGCCGCCTCTCAAGTTTGTGCGCGGCGTGTAGCTTGAGTGCTGTGCGAATAAAAAAGCTGGCGCTTCGATCAGGCTTCATCGTCGAGAGTGACGACTCAGTGAACACTCGCCTGTTACATATTCCACTCGACGATTTGAACCTACCATCTCCGAGATGTCGTATTGCGCCAGCCCGCCTGCATATCTGATGGACCACAATTGTCTCTTTCACGATCCGTTACAATTTGTGGACTGCCGAATATCCATGATATGTCGACGATGAGTAAAAGAGCAAGCGCTCTTCCGTTCGTTTGATCCTACTTGCCTTTCCGCATTTGGCGACAATCATCAACTCGGACTCGGCACTAACCGGCAACTCTTTCAACTGCCATCCACCACCACTCTGGCAGGGCTCTGTGCAGTGCGTCAGTCGACTGCGTGGCTGCTGCATTTTAATTCTTATTCATTTGAATTGTCGCCGCAATCGAAAACTTTCAGTTCGAGGACTACGAATCACCTTGGAAGACCTGCTCGGTGACGCTGGATCCAGGGGCGGGAGGATAAAGCGACGAGGTCTGTAGTAGGCGTGTACCATACCGGTATGTGGGCGGATATGGTGACAGTCTTTGGATATCGACGTTTTCAAGCCCCCCCATTCATGCATGCATCTTCAAATTCCCGACTCCAATTATGCTGATCACGCGTAACCACTTTTTTTTTGTTCCTGACGGCATGAATTTCATTCGGTGACCATAGCTTGTGGAGGTGCGGTCCCCCGTGAGCAGAACAAGCGCCTTCGGTGTGTTCTGTAACGCCGTTTGCACCACCTGGATAACGGTCACGTGTTATGACCGAAATCGCGATATTCTTGTCCTCCTCTGACGTCGTTTGGGGGTAAACCACGGCCGTCCACAAAATGGATGGCCAGCAATTATCTTGGATACCCCACTAACCATAATAATGACCATTCGTCACCGAAATCGAAGACCGCAACAACAAAACGGCGACGCTGACCTCGCCAGCGACCGTGCTAGTGAGCATAAGGAAGATCGTACGTATATGCCTTGTCCGTGTCCAGCCCCAAGCAGCTAAACATGTCGGAACAGCGTATCAGGGTGATGAATATGAGGTGTTGCTCAAGTATGCACAAGATGAAGCCGCCAAGCTTGATCGTGGAGAGGATGATGGTGAAGACGAGGAAGACCGCAAAGAAACACGTCTCTGGTACGCGCCATGGAAGAAGGTAAAAACAGATGGCAAAAAGGAGAAGAAGGCGCGTTGTCGAGCATCTGTTTTTGTGCGACGCTGATCCCATACTCGTACAGATCCCTCCAGAATGGCTGAAGACCGATATGACGAAAGGTCTTTCGGACTCTGACATCGACCGTCGTCGTCAGGGATATGGATACAACGAACTCCAGAGGTACGTCTCTACCTTCGTGGCACAGACCGCCGGGCTGATGCCTGCCGTAGCCCAACAGAAAACCAGTTTCTCAAGTTCGTAAATTACTTCCGCGGACCCATTTTATATGTCATGGAGATCGCTGTCATACTCTCTGCCGGTCTTCGAGATTGGATTGACTTTGGTGTCATCGTAAGCACATTCACGACCGTCTTCATTGCCATGGGTTCCTGTTCCCGAATCTCAACGTATCTTTCGAACAGATTGGAATCCTCTTCTTAAACGCAGGTGTGGGTTGGTACCAAGAAAAGTACGTTTTCCTCTTTCTCTTCCTTTTCCCCTCTTCCCCCCCTCGCCATCCTCATACACTATGTCTCATCCTCTGCGCACGCTCCTGACTATCACCCCTCCTTTACTTCACTGCCACCCACAGACAAGCAGGCGACATCGTCGCCCAGCTGAAAGCCGGCATCGCAATGAAGGCAACTGTCGTGCGCAATAATAGGGAGCAGGAGATCGAGGCCAGGGAGCTAGTCGTCGGGGATATCGTGAGTGTCCACCACCTTCGTCTCAAGAGAATGTTAGTTGACGCCACACGGACTAGATCGTCATTGAAGAAGGTAGCACAATCCCTGCAGACGCCAAGGTTCGCTACACGCAGCTTCCACGTCCACGCGGTGTTGACCTGCTCTCCAGATTGTCGCAGACTATTCAGACAAGGACGGATCAAAGGTACGTTTCCCACCATCGCTGGTCCCTCTCCTGTGCTAATCGGAGATGTTGCTGGCACGTTTGTACCAGTCCCGCGGTCTTCTCGAAAAGAACGAGAAAGCTGCAAAGGCGAAGGAATCATCTTCAGACGATTCTTCAGCCAACACACACAAACATGGCGACTACGATGGATCGCGCCGAGACAGTAGCGATGAGTCGCGCAAAGACAATGGCAATAATCAAGGAGGCGACGAGGACGAAGGAGTGTCCAAGGGCCCTTCGGTTTGCTCAGTTGATCAGAGCGCGATCACAGGGGAGTCCCTCGCTGTGGACAAGTATCTTGGAGATATAGCGTACTACACGTGCGGCGTCAAGCGTGGAAAGGTGTGTTTCCTTTCGCTTCTCCTCGCCTGGTCGACGTTACCATTTCAAGGCTCACCCCGGCATTCGTTTCCGCTCTGTAGGTCTACGCCGTCGTCCAAACGCCCGCACCGCGCTCCTTCGTTGGGCGCACAGCTGCACTCGTGACCTCCTCGAATGAGCGTGGACACTTCCAGATCGTGCTGGGAGGGATCGGGACGACACTTTTGGTGATGGTGATCGGGTTTATATTCGTGGTCTGGATTGGGGGTTTTTTCAGGTGAGTTCATGTATCGTCTCCACTCTGGTGGTGAACGCTCGCCTGTTCTGGTTTCGAATCCTGATGGGTGAACATGCAGAGGTCTGAAGATAGCGACGCCCTCGGAGAACAACCTCCTCGTGTATGCGCTTATCTTCTTCGTAAGCCTCGACACCATGTTTCGAGTAGGCTGCTGATTCACGCGTACTTAGATTATCGGGGTGCCCGTTGGTTTACCGTGCGTCACCACCACAACGATGGTAAGTCACAATGGCAAACTGGATGGAGGTCGGTTCTCACCCCACGCAGGCCGTCGGCGCGGCCTACCTCGCGCGGCGAAAGGCTATCGTCCAGAAGCTCACCGCTATCGAATCGCTCGCGGGGGTCGATATGCTCTGTTCCGATAAAACAGGTACATATCGAAGTTTCCTTTCTGATTTCGTGCACGTTTACGCGATAATGCACCACAGGCACCCTCACAGCGAACAAGCTGTCCCTGAACGAGCCGTACATCGCCCCTGGGGTAGATTCAGCGTGGTTCATGACGGTCGCGGTGCTGGCGTCCTCGCACAATGTGAAGAGTCTGGACCCGATCGACAAGGTCACCGTCATCGGCTTGAAGGTACGGGCGAGATGCGGAGGTCTCGGGACACGGCTAACACACTGCCTCTGCACGTACTTAGGATTACCCTAAAGCACAAGAAAATCTCCGTGGTGGGTGGAAGACCAACAAGTTTACGCCATTTGACCCTGTCTCGAAGAGGATCACGGCGGAGGTGGACAGGGACGGGCGGAAGTATACGTGTGCGAAGGGCGCGCCAAATGCGTAAGTGACATCCTTGAAGATCTCGACGTGAACACGACACTCAACGGCAACGCGCTCAGCATCCTGAAACTCGCGAAATTTGACCCGTCTACGGCTGCGCACTACCGCGCAACGGCCGGAGAGTTTGCACAACGCGGATTCAGGAGTTTAGGCATCGCGTCGAAGGAAGAGGGCAAGGACTGGCAGCTCCTTGGGCTCATGTCAATGTCCGACCCCCCTCGCGCCGACACTGCTGCCGTACGTCTCCCCCTCACTGCGTTGCTAACGCTGACCAACGCTCCCACCGTGCCCACCAGACCATCCGCGAAGCGATCGACCTTGGGGTGCACATCAAGATGCTCACAGGGGACGCGGTCGCCATCGCGAAGGAGACGTGCAAGGCGCTCGCGCTGGGCACGAATGTGTTCGATAGCGAGCGCTTGATGGGCGGGGGCATGGCGGGGACGGAGGTGTATGATTTCGTGGAGGCTGCAGATGGATTCGCGGAGGTGTTTCCGGAGCATAAGTATCAGGTCGTGGATATGCTCCAGAAGAGGGGCCATTTGACGGCGATGACGGGGGATGTGAGTGCTCTTGCTGTGGCGGTTTTTGTCTTGCGTGGTCGTGAATTGCGAGCTGTGGCTGACTGATGTTTGTTCTGCAGGGTGTTAGTGAGTGCTCAGTGTCTTTCATCAGGGCGAGCGTGTGGGCGTGACTGATTGTTCCGCGAAGACGACGCACCGTCGTTGAAGAAAGCTGATTGCGGTACGTGTATTCGTGTTTAAGAGTTGGACCTCCTCACGAGTCAAGCTACAGGTATTGCCGTGCAGGGTGCTTCGGATGCAGCTCGCACGGCGGCAGATGTTGTATTCCTCGACGAGTTCGTGTCTACTTTATTCAGCTACTACCCAGCCGCCTCACGGCTCCTCACGCAAACAGAGGACTCAGTACGATCATCACGAGCATCAAAGTGGCGCGTCAGATCTTCCATCGTGAGCGTTCTGAATCTGAGCCTTCACGCTGTGCCCGCGTGCTCAAGGGACGCTTTCTGCAGGCATGAAAGCCTACATTATCTACCGCATTGCGCTTTGCATTCATCTCGAGGTTTACTTGGTGCGCAGTCCGACTCTGTTTCTCCGGGTCGGCTGAGTCGTACGACGCACGCTTACCTACTTAGATGTTGTCCATGCTAATCCTGAACGAGACGATCCGCGTCGATCTAATCGTCTTCCTCGCAATCTTCGCCGAGTCAGTCCCGTCTCCCTAACACGTCGTTCCGCACGGACACTCACCCCTTCCCCTGTACCCAGCGTCGCGACGATCGCGATCGCATATGACAACGCGCCGTATGCGCGGAAACCTGTCGACTGGCAGCTGCCGAAGGTCTGGATCATCTCAACCGTTATGGGCCTCCTGCTCGCTGGCGGGACATGGATCATCCGCGGGACGCTCTTCCTCGAGCATGGAAGCGACCGCGGCGGGATCGTGCAGAATTTTGGAAGGTATGTGAGCCGCGTGTTGAGAGGCGTGGTAGTAGTGTACGTGCCCATACGCTGATGGTTTTTTCGTTTCTCTTGTCAGCGTGCAGGAGGTATTGTTCCTGGAGGTCGCCCTCACGGAATCGTGGATTATCTTCATCACGAGGCTCAGCCAGGGCCCAGATTCAGGTGAGCTCCAACTCACTGTTCGTGGGTGTGGCTCAAATTGGCATCTTGACGTCCGCAGGTGGATTCGAGTGGCCCTCGTTCCAGCTCCTCGCCGCTGTGCTCGGGGTAGACGCCCTCGCGACGGTGTTCTCACTCTTTGGCTGGATATCCGGCGCGGCGCCACATGGCGGGTGAGTGGCATTTTGTGTTGTAGGGGCGCACGTCCAATCTTGTTTATTCGCTCTTTGTGTATTGCAAGGTGGACGGACGTGGTGACGGTGGTCCGGATCTGGCTTTATTCGTTCGGCGTGATCGTCGTCGTGACGATCGTGTACATGATCATGAATACGTTCGCGTGGCTCGACCGCGTCGGGCGTCCTTCTGTACGTTCCATCGCTCGCTTGGCTGAGGCAGATACTGATGAATTGTGACTGGGTTTACGGTGGTGGCGGAACAGCGGAGCAAGAAGAACGAGAAGCTGGAGAACTTCATCGCTGAGCTGCAACGCATGACGCTCGTACACGAGCGCGACCAGGATTCATACCACTTTGCGACTGCAGGGAACTCTGCAGGTGGCGGCCCTGGGCTCAAGGGCTCGGGTGGCCAGAAGTACCAGGACAACCAGAACAAAGACGACCCTGTGCACAAGGATACAACGACGCCGAAGCAGCAAGGCGACGGGGGAAACACGGACGCGAACGCCGCCGAGGATGCTCACATTGAAGACAGCGGCACGACGAAGGATAGGGTGGATAAGGAGAACGGGAGCCGCCGGTGAGAGAGAATGAGCAGAGCGAGCATGGGAATGGGGATGGGAAGGTCGATGGAGGGATACTTCTGAGCTGCAGGGGGACTCAGCGAAACGCAGATGTCGCATGTTTGTTTATCGGAGGCGGACGGGAAGAGAGATGTGATACAACAACTTATAGTTTCGAGTGGGATCCCTGGTGGGAAGAAGAGCTGCTAGATCTTAGTGTGGACGGGGGGAGGTTGACTTGATGATATGACGGTTGCCGTTATGATTCTCAATGTATCTAAGCTTTCTGATGGTCATTCAGTCGGACTCAGGCTGTACTTATTTGATTCTTGTCGATTCGCACGCCGCCACTCATCTTCAACTTTGATTGTTATCACAGGTACAACTGTCGTCGCAGCCAAATGGGCGGACACTTGTCCCTTCGAACCATTCGCAGCCTCATTCTCGACCATCCATTTCCCGCCACACCGCAGTGACACCCCACACGACGGGTCTACCAAGGAGTGTGTGTCCATAATCCGGATCTCAGACCTCATCGTCATCGCCCTTACCTGATTCCATGGTCCCGTATGCGAGTGGTCTTGCCAACTGATGCGCTCGCCATCCGCGAGGATAGTGAGCGGGCCAGTTGACAAGGTCATTGTCAATAAACACGCGAGAATGTCATCGAGGAATTCGTGCGTGGAGGCACTGGTTGGGGTGAGCGGGTGCGCTTAATTTCTCAACGTGCTCGTCTTCTAGCTTATGGTACACCACATTGGCAGTCGTTGCCCTGATTCCCATCCCACGACACTCTTGTCTGAGTTGCCCAACATAAGTGCATGCGCAAGGCTCAGTTTCAGTTTGGAATCCTTCTATGGTGTTCCTTCCTTGATAGATTGGAGCGACGAGTCACTTGGTCTTCTTCTACCGCGGATACAAGAAGTTTGCAAGGTGCACTTTCTCGGAATCACCAACTATCGCAGTGTTAACCTTGAAAATAAGTTGGCTTCGTTCCCATTTCACTGCTGTTCGTTTTTTTGTATGCTGTAAGTGTGATTATCATGTCGGCGATCCCAGAAGCTAATCACTGCACAACATGGCACTCTAGGACTTCTTTATTGATTGGCGCTGTCTTCAACGCCACACAGATAGGAAAGGGAAAGGTGGCGGCCCCAATTTTTGCAACCCCAAAAAGTTGAATCGACTCTGACACGTAGATCGTTGTGCCAGGGATTAAGTTTGTGTTTATCTCGTGTCTCGGGCTGACAGCTTCGATTTGCGCCCCAGGTTCCATCGCACTATGGGTCACCTCCAGCATGCAAGCTGCTGTCGCTCTCTTTCCTGCCTTTGTGTCAGTGAGCTTCATTGGTGGAATAGGTACCGCTATTCAGGTAATGTCGTTTGTTTTCCATCGGTTTCAAGCCCTAAGGTTTTCGTAGGATGTACCTTTATGCTGCCTATGGTAATATAGCTTTTGACACGACCCCAGCCCCACATGCCAAATACAGGACAACCAGACGCTGGGGCGTTCGCCTCGCCTCTTGCTGCTGCCCGATTTTCACAGCTTTCCTCGGGATTTTCTTGGTAAATACTATTCCAGTTGCAGCATCAAGACGGTCGGTTTAAGATACCCAGCCCTTTGTTGATTGCCTTATCGACAGGGACTTGAACAGGGCGAGAAATGCACCAGCCAAAATGCCACTTACAAGTAAATACTGATGTTGAAGACCGTTCATTTGCTAGGTATGATTTCTCTGAGGTGACCATTGACTCTTGTTTAGGGGTGCCTCACGGGCTAATAAATCACAGGTCTCATGGTTGGCCAACCAAAAAACAAGTGCCGGCTGTCCAGTGTCGCGTCAGTTCAACGGCTCTTGTCAACTTCCTCCGGAAACGCCACGACCACGATCGCCCGCAGCGTTGATAGCGATGTATGTGTGGCGGGCGCTAATCGGAGTTGAAAAACAGCGTCCTGCTGCGGCGATGGAGTCAGACCAGCGTTCACATATCGTCGACTGCGCCGCCACGTATGGTGCTCGACGCGTCGGTAACGTGTCGGTTCCCTCGGGGCAAGTATATAGTGCCTGTGTGGGGGGGAACGTACTCCAACCAAGCACGCCCTCCACCTTCCACGTCATGGGTCTTTTACTCTCTCGGCTTCCAGGTCTGCTTGATTATTTCAAGAAGGATGTCCGTAAGTACTTCCAGCGTTCACCATGACCCCGATACCGGCATCTAACCATCCCTTTAGGTATTTTGATGGTGTGCTGTTTCAAACGCTAGGTGGGGTGCGTCGAGCTGACGAGCAGCGAACAGATCGGTCTAGATGCTGCTGGTAAGACCACCATCCTCTACAAACTCAAACTCGGCGAAGTCGTGACGACCGTCCCCACTATCGGTAAGAAAGGGCACCTCTCCCCATATCCCGAGTAGCTGAGCACCAGTAAACGCAGGATTCAACGTCGAGACGGTCGAGTACAAGCACATCACGTTTACTGTCTGGGACGTCGGCGGGCAAACCGCGATTCGCCGCCTGTGGAAGTACTGTATGTCCCCGCGCCCTCCCTCCGCAGCTTATCGGCTGCCTGACGCAGCCGTCTGTGATAGACTACCAAGGCACACAAGGAATCGTCTTCGTAGTCGACGCGAACGATGGCGAGCGCGTGTCAGAGGCCCGTAACGAGCTGCGGGAGATCACGGACGACGATGAGCTCCGCGGCTGCGCCTTGCTCGTCTTGGCGAACAAGCAGGACCAGCCGGGAGCCATGCCGGTCGCGGAGCTCACAGACAGGTTGGGGTTACAGGCCCTGGGGAGGCCATGGCATGTCCAGGTGCGTGGTGTTTTTTGTCCGTAGCGCTGGTGCTCTGAGTATGGCGGTCGAGTGCTGATTTGGCGCGTGGTTTTGCCAGGCTACGTGTGCGACGTCTGGGGAGGGGTTGTACGAGGGCCTGGATTGGCTGGCGAGTAGTATCAAGCGTCGGGGGTTATAGTTCATCCGGGATCAGACTACACGTGGACTTCATCGTCTTCACATTGTTTCGTTTGTCAGGTTCCGGTTGTGCACTGATTGATCAAGGTCATTTGTTCTCTTCCTACTGCAGACAACGACGCAGCGTGAGGCGTGTTTATAATGTAAACTTCGCTCCCTCCTACAATTCTCCCACGGTGCGTGATGCTCGTGAGGTCGTGCCGATTGATGCCCTCAGCTCTCCCCAACATCATATCCCATTCCCAGTTAGCCCGGAGTGCTAGATACCGGTCGATCGGACACTGGCGCATTTGCCTCGCCTCTTGTTGCCATCAATTTTCACAGATTCTACAGTGATTATTCCATTTTCTCGTCTCCCCCGGGATTTCCTTGGTAAATACCATACCCCCGCCCCTTGCAGCATCAAGGCGGTGGGTTAAGATATCCGGTCTTTTGTTGTTTGCCTCGTCGATATACGCTCGAACCGGTCGAGACATGCGCCAGCCAAAGAGCCACTTACACGCAAATTCTGATGTCGAAGACTGTTCGTTTGCTAAATCTTTTATCCTGACCTACGTTGGTGTCAAGGCCACGATAGGAGGTAGGCATTTCAGAACCGATGTGCGCGCAGGATGGGTTGTAACCTATTAGTATATGGTCGATGTTCGGCATGGTGGAGCCGTCTCGGGGTATGTTTTCTCCGGGTTTTAAGGAGGTGATCGTCAAGCTGATAAATCACAGGTTTGATGGAAACTTGATACAGGAATGGATCAGTGTTCCTCAGTCGTGAATAGCAGAGTGAAGACGAATGTGCCTAGATACAGGAATGCATCAGTTTCCTGCAGAAGGTCAGTAAAATGGGTATCTAGGCAGGCCAACGAACGACTTACCCTCAATAGTGAACGTGAATAGCCGACCGAGGGTGCAACGAGCACGCCGAAGGCAAAATGAGCGTCCTAGGAGTTGCCTGATTACCGTATTCGGAACACCAGAAAACGAGCGCTAGCTGTCCAGTGTCGCGTCACCGCCTTTTGTCGACTTCTCACACACACAAGCGCCGCGACCACGGTTCCCCACGCACTCGCAGCGCTGATAGCGACAATCGGAGTTGAAAGCAGCGTCCCGCTACGGCGATGGAGTCGGACCAGCGTTCACATATCGTCAACTGCGCTGCTACATACGCTATTCGACGTGTTCGATTGTTGAGAAAGATCGACCATCTTCATTCGAAACTTTGGTCTGCCTACGGGAGACTAGCGCGTTCGTAACGTGTCGGTTCCGTCGGGGCAAGTATATAGTGCGCGGGGTGTGTGTACTCCAACCAAGCACACCCGCCACCTTCCACGTCATGGGTATGTTACTCTCTCGGCTTCCGGGTCTGCTCGATTATTTCAAGAAGGATGTTCGTGAGTACTTCCAGCGTTCACCCCGACCCTGTGACCGACCCCTAACCATCCCTTTAGGTATTTTGATGGTATGCTGTTTCGGTCACTCAGGTCCAAAGCCCTGCAGTGCGCCGAGCTGACGAGCAGCCGACAGATCGGTCTAGATGGCGCTGGTAAAACCACCATCCTCTACAGACTCAAACTCGGTGAAGTCGTAACGACCGTCCCCACCATCGGTAAGAAAAGCCGCCTATCCGCATCCCGAGCAGCTAACCACCAGTGAACGCCAACGACCAGGATTCAACATTGAGACGGTCGAGCACAAGCACATCACGTTTACCGTGTGGGACGTCGCCGCGCAGACCGCGACACGTCGCCTGTGGAAATACTGTATGTCCCCGCGCCCTCCCTCCGCAGCTTATCGGCTGCCTGACGCGGCCGTCTGTGATAGACTACAAAGGCACGCAAGGAATCATCTTCGTAATCGACGCGAACGATAACGAGCGCGTGTCAGAGGCTCGCGACGAGCTGCGGGAGATCACGGACGTTAACGAGTTCCGCAGCTGCGCCGTGCTCGTCTTGGCAAACAAGCAGGACCTGCCAGGGGCCATGCCGGTCGCGGAGCTCACGGACAGACTGGGGTTACAGGCCCTGCGGAGGCCGTGGCATGTCCAGGTGCGTGGTGTCTTTCGTCCGTAGCGCTGGTGCTCTGAATATGGCGTTCGGACGCTGACTTAGCGCGTGGTTTGCCAGGCTACGTGTGCGACGTCTGGGGAGGGCCTGTACGAAGGCCTGGATTGGCTGGCGAATAGCATTAAGCATCAGGGGTTATAGTTCATCCGGGATCAGGTTACACTTGGACTTTATCGTTTTCACAGAATGCCAGTCACAAGCCGAACGTATCCAGTGCTCGCGCCGGGTATGGGACACCCATGAAACCCCCTTTCTTTACTCCTCATCGATAGCCGCAGTGGCTCCTGGAAGCGTGGTGCTAATATCATTATATGTTCTCGTGATACGTGACAGGATACGCCGAGTCTTACCATAGGATCGATCCTGTGAGATTAGGATCAAGGTCTTGGCTTTGGTCCCACGTTTGGCCATGCACATGCAGTCTGTACGGGGTATGGACTTCCTTTTCGACCGCCAGATACCAACGGATGCGAATTGTGTTGGTATATATGATACTACGACATAAGGGCACGAGAATGTCAATAGAAAGGCAGCGACAGCAGTGGGGCGCGTCGTGTATGTAAGTGCTTGATGTGGACGCCTCTCCTCCTCTTCGAAGTGTTCCTCTCGACGAAGAAGGCGAAAAAAAGCCTTGCTACAATGATGCGGAATGAGTGCGAGCGTGTGCATGATTCCTGTGACTCCGAAGGGGAGGGATCGCAGCCAGTCTCGATGGGGGCAAGGGAAGGGCACGACGTGCGTGTAGGGGCGGCCGCGGGATGCCACTCAACGACGCACTCAAGCGTAGGCGCAGAGGCAAGCCGGGATGAGCATGCAAATGGCACATAAGATATACGATGCCTAGCCAATGGACGCCGAACTAGAAGGAAAGAACACAATGAGTTACTTAGATTCGAAGCGCTTACGCACAGGAAACCCTTACCCCCAAAGGTAATCCGCACATACTGCCATTCGAACCAAAACATACCGGTGACGTAGCCTATATTATCCAAGATCTAAGAGCATGGGAGTTTTGAAGTGGGGATAACGTCAAATACTAAGACGCGTAGGCCGACGACACAGCGGCGCACACATGGTGTTCGTATGCAGGCGAAGACGGTAGGCAGGGTGCGTATAACCCACAATAGATACACTTCAAGCGTCCAACCTCAAAGCGGCATGGCCTACCACCCGAGCCGGGTGCTGGATCCCTAGCTTTAAAGCCCAGAGCGCGCGATGGTCTCCACCGAGTGGAAGCCCCGCCGTCCACGCAGAGCTGGTTTCACACATGGTGCGGGGAGAGCTGCATCGCTGGTTCTGGGGCGAGCTGCGACGTGCGTATCGGCGCGGGAGCCTGGTGTCTGGTGTCTGTAGTGCCGTCAGTGGGGTGGCCAACGAAAAAGGGATATTCGGGGTCAGTGTACTGTGATGCGTGGCCAATGTAATGTTTTGGAGGCCCGTCGGGGTATGAAAGAGGGTATAATGAGCCGGAAGTGAGATATGAGTGGAGGTCGTGTGCGTGGTGGTCGGAAGGAGGGGCACGGCGATCAAGGCGGGGACGCACTCCCCCCACCCGCCTACTGACAAAGTCATCCAGCTCATGTCCCTGATCCAGGTCCTCGCTGAGGCTGGTCCTCGAGCTCAGCGAGTCGATAGACATGCGCGTGGGTAGCGCGGCAAGGATAGCGTCCCGCGCAGCAAAGAGCGTTGAAGGAACAGCGATAGGCTGGCGGGGTGTCGATTCGGGGCTGGGGTCCGCGCGCGGGGACGGCTTGGGCTTCGGGAGGGGGACACCCTCCTGTGGTATGACGAGTTGTGTGCGAAGGTGGATAGGGTCTGTCGGCCAGAGGTGGTTCGCACGGCGCAGTGCGACTATAGAGACGCCATAGCGAAGCGCGAGGCCCGCGAAGGAGTCGCTGGGGGTGACCTGCAGCGTGATTGGGTTAGTATACTAATAGTGGACGGAAAGCGGGGGTGTGGGAACATACGGTGTGTATGAGGAGGGTTGGCTCGTCTTCGGGCGAGCTTGGATCGTGCGCGGTGTCGTCTTCGGTTTCGGATAAACCGCTTATGAGTCTTGTGAGATAAGGACGTGTCGTGCCAGCACTACTGTGATTGATGGTATTTGAAGTGGACAGCCTGCGGAGAGGGTGTGTGTGTGAGCCAGAATGCGTGGTTGGTGGACATTGAGCTTCATCTTGAGGTATGCTTGATGATGCGACGCTGTGGTTCGGGACGTCAGTGAAGTTATTTGTGAGGAGTTCGTCCCACTCGTCGAGATCGAGCATCCAGACGGTGGGGAGAACGAAACCGTGCTAACCCTAACTATGGGTTTCCCGATCCTCTCTCATCGGACTGGCGTCGTCCGCCTATGAAGCGCTGCTTGTTCAGGACACTGGATGTCCTTGCATGTCACCCAGCTAGCCCTTGGTAAGAATACAGACACTGGAGGAGTATCGCACCTTCCGCTGAGGTGCTACATACTACTGTCAGCCTCGTTACTTCATAATTCCACACTTATGATAGTTCACTATGTTAAGGGTATTGCATGATGCGCCCCATCAAGTAGCTACATTACCATCGGGTGAGCACTCCCCAGAAAGCGCCGGGCTGCCTCAGCAGGGTTATTCGGAACCCGCGATGTTGCGAGTCTATCGTTCACTGATCGAGTTGGACACTCATGACGCTGGAAATCAAGAACCCGTCCGAAGACCCCGAAGCTTGCGAATCAAATACCTTTGCTTAGGCTCTCAAGTACTCTCCATTTGCCTGGAAGCCGCGCTGGGGTGATGATCGTTCTAAGCGTTGACAAGAATTAGTGATCTCCCGGGTGGTAGGGAAACGTCTGAATCGGTGTATATTTGGTGGGTGTAACATGAAATCCGAGTAACATGCAGCGATTATTGATCTTTCCTAACACCACCAGCGACACCACCTGTGAGGATGCTCGGCAGCTGATAGCTCCCAATCGAGTACAACAGTGAAACAGAGGCTCCCATCAACAGTATGAGTGCGATGACAGTTCCCGCAATCAACACAAACGGCCTGCAGAAAATTTCGGGTCAGAACAGACAAGCTCTGCGACAGCGGAAACAACTTACCCGCTGACGTCCTTCCGCTCACACATGGCCCCCGCCCAATTCTCTGTCTGGCCATTGCTATTCTTCGTGGTGGAACACGAGCACACAAAACACTCTTGCCCCGCTTTCAGCGTGCTGACGCACTCTCCTCGCCCGGAGCACGTATTAGTCGCATTCGCACACGCAGAGGCGGTGGTCAGGCATGTCGACACGCGGCGCTCAGGTGGTGAATCCGGCGTGTCTGGGATAGGGAGAGGAGATTGCTGGGGGGGCTGGCGTTTGCTCTGTGTCACTGACATTAAGGGGAGCGCCAAAACCGCAATTCGATTCCTCGTATCGGCGGCTCCAGTTTCGATGAGGGCCCGGATGGTGTGCGTGGCGGTTATGTATTGCTCGCTTGAGCGCCCGTAGGCTGCTGCGAGCTGCGTGAGGCCATTGAGCTCGACAGCAGCGAACTTGTCGTCCGAGATTACTTCCAAGAATTCTGTGAGTGCCAATACTTCGGAGAGGAACGCCTCGTTGGCAGGTGTAGGTGCAGAGAAGATATCGAGGACACGAGGAAGGCCCTTCGATGGAACCGAGAGGTCGGAGTAGACTAGGGAGTAAGCATGGCGGGCGCGCTGGAGATATGTTGAAACGAGCGACGAAAGCGAAGAGGGCGCAGGAGATCCTGAAATTGAGAACGCAGGTTGCATGGTTGGTGGTATGATATCTGTTCGACCAACCCATCCCAATGAGTCCTCCGTCGAATGCGCAGCCGACGCGCTGACGTACCTTCAGAATACGCTTCATCTACCACCAAGAATAGCGCATTCTTCGTGCCCTCCCCTATGAAGTCGCGTTCCCCCAGGAGTGCAGCATAGTTCTCGCCGCTGTCCCCGAGTCCAATGGCTTCGAATTGCTCGAGACCTAGATGTCGGGAGATGACGAGGCTTGCAGACTTTGGAGAGAGGCGGGAAGGAAGGGCTTCGGAAGGGGTGAGATATACGTTAGCCGCCTGAGACGCTCCAACTAGCAGCAGACATATTGCAGGTATTCCTCGCATTGTTGAGCGTTGAGTGCAAACTGCAAAGTGCGGACGAGGTCAGTATTTGGCTGTGTTTCTGAAGTGGCGCCGTAGTTCATCGCTTCAGGCGAAGACCCCTGTTCCTGCTATAACATTGTCGACACAGAATGAGATTATAGATGGGTTGTACGGTACAAAATCTGGGAATATGAACTATGATACATGCACCACGACCGAAAATGAAAGGTTGAAGATGGTATTTGAGGGAATGAAACAAACATCTGAGACCCCCAGCAGAAAGGGGTACCTAAAGGCTTATCCATGCCGTCCAAGACTACGGGCACTCTTCTTGACGCTTTTGGCTTCAGCTCGTTTCGCTTTAGCTCGTCTCGCACTGGTGAGAACGCATCAGACGTCTGTCGATAAATATGTACGACTTCAACTCACTCTTCCAGAGCTTCTCTCTCCAACATCTTGATGTGCTCTTTCGCCGCCTTCGCAGCAGTGCGGGCTTGCAAGAGGGCCTTATCAGCAGCCTTTTCTGCGCTCTCAGCGTCTGCAACCTTCTGACGAGCAGCAGCGATGCTTGGGTCTCGTAGACGACCGTGGAAGAAAGACGATGACGAGCTTGAGTCGTCGGATGGAGAGGGAGAGCGGCGTTTGAAGAAGTTGGTGACGCCGTTGGAGGTGGAATAAGTGTGCGAAGCGGTATCGCTGGTGGGTGAGTCTGAACGGCTCCCGAAGATGCTTCTGGTACGCTGGGGACTCTCATTCACAGTTGGGGGGGCGCTGTGAGTAGAATTGAATAGAGGCATTTTTCGTAAGAAAGGGTACAATTTGTAGGTAGGATGGTGGTCGCGCTGGGATTGTTAGCTGAGACTAGCGAGGATGGATCAGCTGCAGAGTAGATAACCAGCTACCTACATATATTGACCTCGCGGGCCTGCGTCATTGGAGTAATAGGCTCCCGGACAAAGAGATCTGTGGTTGCTATGCTTCGCAGACTCGTTTTTGGGCTATAAACCGTGTGTAAAGGTCGTGGTTTGGAGCCTGAAGGCGCTGCTTTGGAGTCCCACGAAATCATCCAACTGCTATTGCTATGGGGTATCATCAGGCTCCCATGGCCTACATTCCAAGTCGGGACTACCAAGGAAGATCGTCGTAGACTTGGAAGCGAGGTTCCACGTCGATAGCCACATCCTCGAAAACGCCTCGTCGGTCGCAGGATAGCAGAAGCGCACCAACAGCGCCATGGCTGACAATGGAATCGGGGGGAGTATCGCCTGTAGTCTGTTCGCCGCAGCTCGTCGCATGTCGCCTGACTCCGTTACACTTGATGACCGCCGGGAGCAACGAGTAGAGCAAGTGTATTAGACGGTCTGTGCGTGGGAAGGACAAGCTGAGGCAAGGCTGAGTTTGAATTTGCAAGCCTGTCCCGCAAACCATTGAAGTATAAAAGGACCACCTCTCTTCCCTTGCCCACGTCGGATATCCCCCGTGCTAGCCCGCTGTTTCAAACATCCTCAGCGGACCCTACGCGCGATGTCGAATAAGATTGTGGTGAGCTGCTCACCCGGCTTTCGCCTGTAGTAGTTTCAGTCAGGTAACAGAGATATCCTTTGAGCCTTCCATTTACCGCGCGGTCATAGACGAAGTCATAGCCGCCATTAAGCCCGAGTTCGACGAGTACGGCGTTAGCGAGGACGTCCTTGCCGAGCTACAGCATGTAAGTAGCCTGTTCTTCTGACTATATCTTGTTCTTCACTGTATGTCGATCGTGCCACTACAACGTTCTACAGAAATGGGAGAACAAGGTCATTGCATCGCATGTCGCCGAGTTCGAGCCGCAGCCGCAGCAAGCACATCAACACCACCCAGCCTACCCCCCGCACCCAATGCAAATGATGCAGCATCACCCTCACTACCCGCCTCCCCCACACAATCCTTACCTTGCACAAGCCCAGGCTGCGCAAACACAAGGGCCACAAGTCAAAGCGGAGCCCGTGGACAATCGCTATGTCCTTAGCGGTCCTCCGGGCATGCCGGCCTATGCACTCCCACCTCTTCCTGGGCCATCGTTAGGTCACAAACCCCCTACCTATCCTGGTGGTCAGCAGGGCGTGCTGTCATTCCCACCTCACCCGCCGCATCTTGCGAGAGTACCCACGCTTCCTAGGCCTTATGCTCCCCCAGGTCCACCTGCAACGGCGGTTGCTCCACAGAGATCACCCCAGCCCCAGCCTACTGCACAAGCGCAATCGCAGCCCGCAGCAAGACCTCAGCCCCAGCGCATACCCCAAGTCGACGGTCCTTCTTCGTCAGAATCAGAATCACCATCCCCCCCGCCCAGCCAGTCATACGCACCGCGCCCGTCGCATCCATCCCTGCCACAACCGTCACAGTCGTCGGCGTCAACGCAGCCGGAAGATGCCGAAGCCATCAATAGTGACCTCGATGACTCCGATACTGAAGGCGAAGAGGACGCGGAAGAAGGAAACCAAGGGGAAACGGATATCGTGTTCTGCACGTACGACAAGGTTTGCTCCGCAATGCTTTCGCTATTGTATTAGCCTCAGCTTACGTTCCTCCTGTAGGTTGCACGAGTTAAAAATAAGTGGAAATGTATACTCAAAGATGGCATGATCCACATAAACGGTAAAGACTATCTCTTTGCCAAGTGCACTGGGTGCGTACTTTGTCCTTTTTCGTTAAGAAGTTGATGGCGAACTCGCCGCAGAGAATTCGAATGGTAGCGGACCTTCCATGGCATCGAAGGCGGACCGTGCGTTCCCGCCAGTTTTCTCATCATTCCGCTCTCCACATGGCTATCCCTGCATTCAAATCTTGTTCACTCAGACCTTTCCCCGTGTATAGTACAATCTTCATGTGCATGATACAAGTACGATATAACCTCTGACAGAATCCTTGTTCATTCGTCCGAATTCCAAGCCAACACTATTTGCCTGCTGAGTCATCATCGTAAAGCCACACGACCCCTTCGCCATCTTGAAAGTCGATCCCTCGCGCTTCAAAATACTCTGTCCATCCAATGAAAATGTCTTTCGTTGTTGCCTCGGAGGATGCCGCAACCAGAAAGCCGATAGTTCGAACGAGTTCGAGATTAGGGAAATAATCATGATTGAATGACCCGAGATGCGTCTTGACCGTTTGATGGTCTGGTGGGGTACTGAGCCCGCCCTCCTGACCGGCGGTACTGCTATTGTAGAGATGATGTAGTTCGATGCCGACCACGCCAATACGCCGGAGAGAGCGGTGGGGACTGCTCATATCCAGAATGACAGAATTGCCCGCGTAGAAGACGAGCTGTGTGAGGTTCGGGCATCCATCTAGGAAATGAGATACGTTATATGAGGGATGGCGGGGCAATGGACCATCCATCTCCAGCTTGATAACTGATTGACCGTGTTGCTGGAAAAAACGCCGCAGCTCAACCAAGAACGCTGCATCCTCCCTCATTCCCTTACGCGAGAACCGTACTCGGTGAAGGGCTGGAAAAGTAAACGCTGAAGCGAATGCGAGGCTGTTTGGATCCGTGGACACAAGCAATTCACGAACTGAGGGGAGCTCAAGCACCTCCCCCTCTGTATCAGAATGGCGTGCTGCTGGAATTGCACGAAGATCAAGTACGCGCAAGGCTCGGAAGGCGCTGACGAATGAGGGGGTGATGAGGTCGCAATGTGGTGGAGGAATGAGCAAAGTAAAATCTGGATTGCGGATCTCGCGCGCGAGCCACGAAAGGCGGCGCAATGTTCCTTCGTACATGCGCACCACGGCATTGCGGAAACCACTCGGAATATCAGCGCCCCATGTCATATTGAAGACGATGACGTTCGGGCACTCCGTGAGGATTTGGAAGACCTCCATTAGATAGACACTGTTGCTTTGTGATTGGGCAATCCAGCGCACCTCGATGAACCGTGTCCAAATTCCGTTCGATGGTAGCTGACCAAGGGGAGAGTGAGCTGCCGATGAAGCAGCGGGTGGGGCATGACTTGCTCTCAAGCCGGCTAGGATTCGAGCTGCGCGCCTGGAGCTGCCGATACAGAGATGCTCGTACAATAGCTCAGTCGCGAACTGCCTCCATGCACGACACACATGAACAAGGGCGCATTTGGTCCGGAGAGAGGATTCTGGGGTGTTCAGTGACATAACATCGTAAGAAGGACGCTGGGGCTCGAACGGATCTGGAGGAGATATCTCGGTTGCATGGGGAAGATACGTCGCATGGCGGAAGATCTCAAGCCATATTTCCACGGGTACAGCTGCGTGTATACGTTTCCCATGCGCATCCTTAACACGCTCGATCTCCGTGTCGTCGTTGAGAGCTTCCTCAGTGTCGTTCTGAGGTTTCACAATCCGTGATTCGGCCCCAATCTTCGGTTTCATGGGTAAGATCTAACGAGGGATGATGGAGACGATCTTACCGGCTGATGCGAAACTTCCATGCTTGCGAAGACTCGGGTTAGCTCAGTTAAGCTGGCTAGCACGGCGCCCTTTATGAGTAAGATTTGACAAGATTCAGAGCTTTGGCAGTAAAGTACGTTGTGAATCTGGACTGACCATCAGGTTCAGATCTTTGTTCACACCAACGAGGCTGGCGTGATGGCGGAGCTTTCTTTCTTACATTTCCTTTTCAAGTCCAGCGGTTATAGGTCAACATGTACCCTCAAACGATGCACTGAAGCCAAGATCCACCAAATATTCGTCCCAGGTTTCAGCGACAAGGTACAGTGCAGAGACATGTTTGCTAAAATTATCATCGAAAATTTAGTATTGAAAGCACGTCATGACTCATTAGATCGCCCTTGAAACCGGGATTTGCGTATCGTCTTCAAGCGCTGGTGGCTAATCAGCGGGAGAAGACACAAAAATACCATCCTGCGCGAAACGCCGGTAACGCGGGGATCGCTCCCGGAGGGTCAGTCCCGGTTACCCTAATGTTTCTCGGTCTCCTTGACGTATAGCGAAACAGGGTACTTGATGACTGCGGCCGAAACTGTCCACAGTTCGAAAGGTCTGGTCCTCCGGCGGAAATGATCTCTCTGATAGTGGGTGTGTTAAGCTTCTGACGATAAATACATTATACATACCCTTGGCCCGCGATCCGTGGCAAGAGTACCAGGGCCTGATCCGCGACAGCCTCATGAGGCTTGCCGCTCGCACGCCAGGCGAACAAAGGCCACCTCCCCTAGATCTTCAGCGCTCCATTTCAAAGGATTTCCTTGACTTAGCGGATGGATAAACGAGGGTCAACGAACCCCACTTCCGATAACTGGATAAACGAGCTCCCGTCCCTTTGACAGTACCGTGTCCAGCCTGTTCCTAACGACATAACGAGGGTAAGCAGATATGGTCCCGGTGGCCAAGAGTCTCATGAGAATGGAGCAAGGTTGGCTTCTTTACCTCTTCTGCGTTCTATCAGCCCCTTTATTTACCTCCGCTGTCTCGGCTAGAGCTGACGATCCCCCAGCGGCATGGGCGCTTGAGCTCTAAGCAGAGGATGCGAGCGTTGGTTCAAATCCAGTGGCTTGGGCTATGCTGAACACGGCAGCGATCGCAAACTCTAGATCATGCACCCCCCACAAGTGGTAGCAGCATACACCCAAAAAAGGACGAGCTGGCCTGCCGTAGAACTGATCCATTTGTTTGGCCTCAGTTGGTCTTCAGTATAATGTGGATCGATAAAGAGTGCGACCATAAGGATTTCGAGAATCCATGGATGTTTTGTTTTCGCAAGGTTGGGGCAATTTTACGAGTGAATACGCCCGGATGAGGCAGTTCGACTGACAGACCCATACAAGACGGCATGGAAATCTGATACAGATATCAAGTAGCCCTTGCACCATTGTTGGATTGCCTGGTATGTGCCGGAGAACCCTGACGCCGTCACACTGGCCTCTCATCGAGCACGGTTCACGGTTCGCGGCCGGAACTCTCCATCGACAACACATCGAGGCAGACAGACCGCCAATCCCCAGAACGTAATACCTTGGGATGTTTATATGCTTAAGTAGCGGGGACTTTCTCAGGCAGATTAAGCACAAGCCGAATTGGCAAAAACAGAGGAAGCTGTGAATAAAAAATTCACCGGTGTTCGAGAGGGGGGAAGAATCATGAGGCAAAGGGGGGTTCCTTCTGCTGGATGCTGACCTTATCTGATAATAAGCGGGCGAGGGTTACAGCTGGGGTCAATAAAATAACGCCGTTCTGCGATTGATCGAGGTGTCAGAGGAGCAAAGAGAGCGGACCTGAATATAACCATCCAAAGGCAGTCAATTGATTTACGCGTGTAAGCGGATAAAAGTTACCAACTCCACAACGCCTGTAAATTTACAAGTCTCTCGTAAGTACATTCGAAAATACAGTACACTGATATTATTCAACACGATTAAATGTAACAGGAGAAGAATGGTCATTGTGCGACATGGACGGCATCAAGAAGGTTCGGGATATCACGCAACTCGTCGCTCACCATCGCGATGATCAGCCCGTCCGACCCGGGACCACACAAAGCAGATTATAAGCGCGACGTCAAGAAATTTAGCAAGCGTCCCGCGGGGATCATCATATACGTGGCCTATATGGAGAAAAGCCTTGGCTCCACCCATCTCAAGGTAAAGTCACGCGCCGCCAGGTGGCTAGCGGTGCCAAGGCCTATCACAACCTTTCGAGCTGAAGGACAGAGAGCGGACGAGAAAATAGTCACGCCGAGGGCGGGCGAAGCATACGCAGCGCCTTGTCGTCGACGGGATCTCGTCGGTATGGGTGGCTGCGTTGCAGTGAGTATAACGGAGCAAGATCGACTCGACATGGCCCAATCCCCGACGAGTCGTTGGGGGCGTGGTGCGGAGGGGCTACTTCGTATAGCTGCGCGGGAGGGTCGGAACGCAAGAGCTGGGCTGGAGGTGGGAGAGATATGTGTGGCAGTCCGTGTGGTGAGGGAGAAGTACTGGACTGGGCAAAAGGGGAATACAAGTACGGGCTTGGCGTACGCCCGGTTTCGTCAGTTGGGAGTTGGTCGTGAGCGTATGGGTTGGTGCCAGATGACGCTCGCAGGAGAGATGACACTGAATGTGAGGGCAGAGGTCTGTCTGTGTACGAACACGACAAACCAGGACGAGGCGAATCAATTCCGTCCGCTCGACGTTCACCGACATCGAGATTACTGGAAGGGAAAGACGCAGACTGACCACTCGTGGAATGGAGCCTCGGACTGTATGAGCTAGCAGGCGAGTGGTACGAATTCTTCGAGTGCATATCTTGAAATAAACTAAGCCCGGAATGCGCACTACCCGAGCCAGCATAATCCATGGAAGGACGGCGATCGCTTATACTTGGATGACGGTCTGGCTGAGGAAGAGGCGGCAATGACGGTCTGCGACTCTTGTAATCGACATCCTCGTAAGATGATCGAAGAGACGGAAGTGCATGGACATTCCCGGAAGGGGGAAGAGGTGGCGGTACAGAAAATTGAGGAATATCCGCGGTGGAGTGATGGAAGGAAGGTGATTGTGTGGAGTGGGTTGAGCTCGTTCGATAAGGGTTTTGAGCGTGCGAATACATAGACGGAGACCCCTCAGCAAAAGTGGCCGGCTGAACGGGATAGGCGGCAGGAAATGGAGCGTAGGTACGTGTGACCGATGAGGATGTCGTCTTCAGAACATCACTGGGCCGTGGACGAGCATCGTCGCCTTTACGATTCTTGCTGACGCGGGTACTCTGGAATGCCCCATTTGGCACGACTAGATCCGCAACACTAGGTATGTCATCTATGGTGCCCAGCTGGTCCACAGTTGCTTGAGTGAAATACGCAGCTACGGAAAGATGTGAGTGGGAATTGACACAAATAGATAACAAGACCATTGCTCACTCAAGTGCCACTTTCGACGGCCTTTTTCAGTTTCAACCCACACAGAGTAAGTTTGCTTGACGAGGGGATCCCAGTCTCGAGGAGGTTGCTTATCAGAAGACCTGGAAGCCGTATCACTGGGAGCACGACTAAGAATTGACCCGACACACTAACCCAGTCTGACCACCGTCGGCAGGTGGCGTGTATTTTTCGTAGTAAAATAAGAACTCCTGCGTCAAGGGAAATAAGTAAAAGTACAGTCTCATAAAACCGGACTGACATCGCGAACGCGGGACGGGCTCCAACGGCGACCTTCTGTAAAACGTTCGATGCCAAGGCCTGTAATCTCTGTGTGAGGGCCTCTCTCCTCCCAGGCGTAAACGCAGCCAGAGCAAAGCGCAAGGCGTTCGTCGGCGTCAAGACGCCTGGTTATCATAGGCAAGAGATGATTCTGGACGGCATAAAATATCTTGTGGGCGTCTCGAGTTGATCGAATGCGAACATTGGTGCAGGTTGGTCTCTGCTGCATAGTGCGCTAGTGAGCGGGCGAGGGAGAGGTGGCAAGTTGAAGGAAAGGACGAATTCAAGGCAACAAATAACTCGGCATGGTATATATTCGCTCCAAGATCTGGGGAGGTGGTGAAGGGACGGTTTGGTAATTAATTTAACTATTTTTCGACCAGGGGGAAGTGTCCGCTTCATAGCCAAAAGATTTGTCATGAAATGGATGAAATTGCCGCAACCTTATTGGTGCAATTGACCCAAAAGGCTGGTCGCCAATCTCGATTGCAGCGTGAAACTCTATCACTTTACAACTCAAAATCAATTCTTATCCTCTTCAAGTCCATGTAAACCTCAGGAGACCCCCCCTTACACGTTTATTCGTCGCTTGTTATACCTTCAGGCTCGGAAGAACCCGTATCCGCTTTTTTCGTACAAAGGTGCGTTGAGCTTCTTCGAATACTCACCTTGATATCGACTTGGTAAAAGCCCGATTGCATAAAAAGTCCCGCGATCACCGGAGAGGGTACAAAGTTGAAACAGAGTTCAAATTTGTGCAAGGGACGAGGAGATGAAATATATTTCCTGACTGGTTTACATACTTATCAGATAAGCAAACCATCAGCTTACTCCCCTGGACGCAGGGCCACTAACGACCCGCCAAGTCGTTGACGCGTTGACGGTTGAATGTCGCCGCAACCACCTGCACAGGCTCCCTCAATAGTTTCACAAGGTTCGCGGGAGAATTCACTTTTTTCTGGTCGATTGGTTGACTGATTGGCATCGCGGAAAACTGCTTGGCACCTCGAATTCACAATCTCGTGATACCCAGCCAGGCATATTGTTGATCAGCGTTGCACATGGCGACTGACTATGTGGGCGGCAGGTGTCCTCGAATAGGTGAACAGGTGAGCGCTCAAGTTTAGAACCAGCAACCCCCTTTCAATGTATATCCGTTTCGAGCGTCGTGGAAACTTCTGACCACGCTAAACGTTTCTACTCTATGCTTAATGCTGCTAACAGTTAGGAAGGTGCCTTAGCCCATGCCAGGGGGCTGGTACCACGCAACACGCAACACGCATGAAGGTTGCATGCGCCACCGCCGCTCACATGCCAGCGCTCCAACCTGGGATTTCGTTCAACTAGATTCGAACGCTCTTCTCCATCTTGTGGCTGTTTTTGTGGCAGCTTATTTAGTGCTCGGCTTCGCGGTACGTGTTCTATCGATACATATCCTCCTACATTCCTGGAATCACTGATAGCACCACTGTTCATCATTGGTTCCTTCTAGTTCCGCAGACGTCTAGTCTCGAGATGGAATCATGGTGGGGGATCTCCATTCCTCGACCCAGTGGAATGACACTATTACACGTCCCGTACGTTGTCCACAGTGGCTTATTGTTTGACCGTGCGGTGCTAATCACGGATGTGACCATTAAAAGCGTAAAGGTGAGTGACGAAGCCTACACCGGCCCCCCCTTACGGTCTGGATGACTACGATCTCAACGCGCAGCTGGTTTAACCAATAGCAGAGGTCCTGTTTCCTGTCTTCGCAACGTCTGACATCTCATGTTAAGTCCGTCCCCTTCCCTTCCCTACACAGATTTTTTTGGGACTTGCTGGACATTCTAGGCTCCGAACCTTGCCCTTGCGTTATCCGATGTTCTGGAACATGTCTTTGCTCTGCCTTGGACGGCTACCCGGCAATCCGAGTGCTTCTACTTATGGTGAATTGAAGGCGATGCCACGAGCCTATCTGAAGTCCATGCCTACATTTGTCAGACGAAACTCAGAAGCAACGAGCGATACAGGTTTGGGCATATGTATGAAGAGGGAATTGCGCTGCACCATGATCACAAGCCTTTCTATCGATCGCAATCATCAGGGTCCTGTACTAACCGTTCTGACCTCTGAGCTTGTGATCTTCTAGAACGTCGCTTTTGCGGCACCACCGTCATTGCATAGACGTGGTAGAGCGCACGATAGTGCGGGCGCAGTGGCGTCGTGGAGCCTCGCTAGTGCGGCTTTTACCAGGCCAAGTCAGCGCCTTCGTCAGCCAGCGGGAAAGCCTCGGGAAAACGCATAGGCATTCGAAATCCTGTTGACGTGATGGGAAGGGGGGTTGATAAACGTGGAGGTATGTCGAGAACGACTGACTAGGAGATATGACAGAGACGTGGGGCCCGAGGAACTCAACGGCATGCATGATACCATGACCGCCATCTTCCTCTTGCGCTAGCCAATGAATGCTTAGACGTTTTGCATTGCAACTGAAGTGCCTGAGACGGGCATGATTTGCGCTTTTCATTAAGCCTATTTGATGGGGTGGCTCGCCTCGTACCCATTACACGACGCCACCCTCCTCGCGAAATGTCAAGTCCCCCATATTCATCCTGACATCGAACGTACTTTTGAAATTAGTGAAATATCTAGCAGAGACATACAACAGTGTATCCAAAAAAGAATAACGTTAGGCAGAGCGAGAGCACAGCGACGAGGTCCCAAACATACAGATAAAGGAGAGAAATGAGGGCTGAAGGGTAGCGCGAGAATGTGTCAAATGTCCAAGAAATGATGCGGGAAGAGAATAGTGAAAATGATGGTGGCGGACAAGCTCACGCGAATCCAGATTGGAATGCCATCAGCGCTTCTTCGTCAAGGGGGTGCCTTCGAGGAGGTGCTAGGTTCTGTAAGTATACAAGTGGAGCAAGGGCTTGTGCATTGCGCGGGTTTGAACACTCGTGGGGAGGATGGAATGGCCGCACAGGACTGCGAGTGAAAGGTTGAATGTGCAGGCCGGGTGGTGAGGGGTACGGTGCATACTGGGGCGACAGAGGGTAGTAAATGTGGTCATCTCGCGGGCCGCGAGTGGGTCTTGTTGGGTGATGGCGAGCGCTTCTATACTTCCCTGGTGGAACAGAAATGCGGGAGAGTTCGGGTAGATCTGAAACTGTGCGAAGCTGGTCGAGAGTGTCGTGAGTAAAGTAGGCAACTAGCATGATGGTAGGCAATCAGAATACATTGTGCAAAGAGGTGATAGTGCAACCCACTCAGGTGCCATTTCCGTCTGCCACGAGACGTTTCAACGAAGACGGAGTAAGTCTGCTTGACCAGACTAACACGGACCTGCTCTGGACTTCTACCCGAGCGAGGCAATGGGTTCGATCCCATTCTGCAGAGCAGAGTCATCAGAGAAACGTCCGAGCGAGGACCGAGATATATGAACACGCACGTAGTATCCGAATCTGAAGTTAACTCCACGTCAACCGGCTCGGGATCTTTTTCATGGTAAAAGAGAAATTCCTGTGCATAGTGCGCTGTTAAGTCGAGGCCACTTGGCCACGAGGACATCGACTCACATCTCGGACTCTACTTGGGCCCCATCTAAACAAAATGCTATCAGCGACTCGTGGCTGTGTGCTGAATAGATATTACCTTTTGCCGTCCGTCCAGCGCTCGATGCCGAGCTGGTAAACTGGTGTTAGGAAGGGAGAATAACGGGTGCGATGGGACGTACCCCAGTTGCCTCTGCATTGGGTCCTCTCTCCTCCCAGACGAAGACACATCCTGAACGTATCGATCGTCGCTCCTCGGTGTCGAGACGTCTCCTCACCATCGGTAATACGCCCAGAGAGACGGCATGGAAAATGACCTGTGCATCCTGTGGAGACCTTTGTACCAGTCAGCCATCCCTATCCTTCTACTGAAAATGTTGAACGTACCGCACACGAAGTCCGGCGCAGGTTGGGTGCTGCATGTCGGAGTAATTGCGTTTGCGGCCGCAGCGCGGAGTGTAGAATGGGGGGATGGATATAGGGCAAAGCGGTGGGTAGCACGCAAGGTGGAGGGATGGTGGTCAGAAGGAAGGGCAGTGAGCACTCGAAACAGTAGCTCCCTAAATAACGGAGACCAGGGAGATACTTAACCTTAACTCTGTACTTATGTGATTATGGGCCAAACGGCTGATGGTCGGTTGCGAAAAGCCTGATGGGAAAAGTACCATCTATAATAGACGCTCATTGACAAGCTGCGTATGGAGAAACATAATAGGGTTTTAGGGATCCCATGTCATTTCGGTGGACCTCCGGCACACGCATGGTCATTTTGTGGGCGATTGGCTTTGCAGCACCTGCACTTATCCAAGTAATTTTCCAAGTGCACCTCCAGGGGTGTACCCCGAGGCTTTTTGATCGAGGTAACTCAGCTGCTACGACAACGTACCCAATTCACCCAGTGAAATAATTAAATCGGAAAAACACAATGGGGAACATGTTCTCATGCCGTACGCCGGTCTACGCGGCCGCCAACTCACAAGGCCGCCTACCCCTCCAGGTTTCCTCGCCCAAGTTAGCCAAGAACTCACCGTCGGACAACGGGCACCCTTTTAAGGGCGCAACCAAATAGCTCGTGAGCCTATCTGCTCAAACGTAGAGCTGGGCCCTATCTTGGTAGGCTGTACAGGCCATGCCGAAGTATGGGTCCAGATAGGCCCGGGGAGTTAGCACCAATCATGGTTGGGCGTTAGGTTGGCAGGCTATGCTTCTTTTCCAGATACACTTTTACATTTGATCCCAGCATGTCGGCGCTAAGGATCAAGAGAAACGCCGGAAGCTATGCTCGTCTTTCGCCCCAACCAGTTCGTATATATGCCATGTCGGTCGACTCAGCACAAAAGTCGAAGCATGTTCGAGAACTGCGCCTAGTGATTTCCAGCAGTAGCTGTAAGCTATGAACAAAAAAACAAATCGACGGTTACACGGCCTAGTGTTGGGACCTGGATGGACACAGCAGGTGGGGTTCCCAGCGATAAAAGCAAATTACTCGCCTTCCTGATAAACGGTGATCCTTGTTCTCCAAGTCCCCGGCCGCAAACGTGAGGAGTCGGCAACGTCCATATGGAATGGGCGTGGGCGACGCGCTCAAACAACGCTCGCGGTGCCGCCAGTTGGCAATTATAAGTAATGGGTATGCCAGTCCTGCGTGGCAAATTACCTGATGGTGACCGGATCTCGTGCATCCTTCGAGGGAAGCTGATTATCGCTTGAAACCGCTCCACCGCAGGCGTGAAAATTCTCGGAATTACATTCAAGAGGCAAAATGGACATCTCCCTCGATCGTCGCCCACATCAGTGATCGCTGAAAATGTATTTGTGGGTCTGTGTACAGGTTGCTTCCGATCAAGTTGTACATTCCCTTCGCGGGTTTCATTCTCTTGTATTCTGGGGCTCAGCATCTGACTCATCAGCCTTGAGCGCTTGAGGGTAAACATATATGGGGAACTCGCACCGCGCAATGCCGAAACACGAGCAAATGTCAATAGCGTGATCATCCGGCGGCAAGAGCGGCTTGCCCGACACTTTGTATCAACCGACACGGCCAGAGTTTCGTACATGGTGGGACATGTTTCTCACTCGCATTCTCCAATGTGAGAACTCGTGATCAAAACGCGAGCTTGTTGGTGCATCGCCCCCTGTTGACACAAATGAATGAATAACCAACGGTAGGAGTAGCTTACGGCGTGTAAGATTCAGTCACAGGAAATATGTGCCATGTGGACATGGTGGCCTTCGCCATTATTTCCATATGTGCTCGAGGGGCTTTTGGAGTCCAGGTTGCGTTACCCCACCTGCGTTAGGATCGCGCGTGCGTGGGAGTCGGATGGCCATTCAATAGCTTTGCTCACAGCTGAAAAGAGATGAAAAGAACTCTCGAGTGGATTGACGTGCCGCTTCTTCGAAGTCCCACAGATTAGGAGGCAATCGATAAAGCAGAACCCCGAAGAAAGAAAAGTCCATAGTGCGCCCCAATCAAGGGTCCATGTGGGTGATTACAGCACCAAGTCTGGATTGGCAAGATGGAGCAAAAACTGCGCAGCCCAACGACGTTGTAGAATGGGTCTGGCTGTAGGAGTGAAGGGATATAATTGTGGACCCGTACGAACGAGGAGGAAAACGGAAGCAAAACCCATCGACGAACCTACTCGCGCTGACTTGGAAAATAAAAATTATTGGGCGGGAGCAGATTTAGATGAAGGCTGATTAGCTAATCAAGTACCCTCTTTGACTCTGCATGATCTGGCCTCGAGTCACCATTGCTGTTCGCTCCTTACATCGCATATCTACCAGGAATTATAGGTCAGTGCAAATCGAAATCAATCGCAAGATGTCTGTCCAGCAACCTCGATGGTCAGTTCCAACAAGAGCCGTCGACGAACCCGTTTTGAAGGTTTACAACTCGTTAACCAAATCGAAAGTTCGTACCCGATCGGATTATTGGCCTGAAAACAACGACTGAAATCTCAGCACTAGACGGAGTTTGTGCCCACTAATGGTCGACATGTGAAGTGGTACAATTGTGGGCCAACAGTATATGATGCGTCACATATGGGTCACGCAAGGTGAGCTTGCAGCTTCTAACGAACGAGAACGGCGGTACGATGCAAGCGCCAGAAACTATGTTACTCAGGACATCCTACGGCGAATAATGACCGACTACTTTGGCTATGACGTGCACTTTGTCATGAATATCACCGACATTGATGACAAGGTATGATCCGTTGCTGCCTGTTGCTTGGCTATCCTCACTCTCACTCAGATCATTTTAAGAGCGCGCCAGAATTTCCTCTTCAATCGCTTTCGCTCTGAAACGTCATCCCTTTCTGCTGAACTGATTGGCCAAGCTCACGATGCATGGAAGAATTACGTCCATCAGAGGGTATCCAAGGGTCTCCCAAATGAAGAGAGACCGATAGCTGGGGAAGAGGACACAGCCTGGCCGCGCCTGTCGCATCTCATTGAGGACAAAACTTGGAAGTCGGAGTGCCTGAAAAGAGACGAAAAGTTCGACATGCATTTTTCGGCTGCTGTAAGTTCTTTCTTATGGTCGTTGACCGAATTGAAACGTGGCATTGTAGAATCGGACCTTTTCCGCCCTTGCTACCGCACGAGCACTCCTTGCTTCTAATCAGAAGGGTCAAGATGTGGCAGTCAAACTTATCGACGAAGCTCGTGATATTCTGGCGCTGTCTCTCGACGAAAAGGTAAGTTGCCTTTTGCTCCCGGGTTGTAAGTGGCTGGACTCACGCCCATTATAGTACAAAGACACCGTCTCTGACCCGTCGATCTTCCGATCTCTCGCAGCCCATTGGGAAGGAGAGTTCTTCAAGGACATGGAACGTCTACGGGTGCGCGAACCGGACACTCTTACTCGCGTCACCGAATATGTCCCGGAAATAGCCGAGTTTGTGCAGGGCATAATAAAAAACGGATACGCATACGAGTTTGAGGGAAGCGTCTACTTCGACACGCGGGCGTTTGACTCATCGGAAGGACATGATTACGCAAAATTGGAGCCATGGAGCAAAGGGAATAGGGAACTGCTAGAAGAGGGGGAAGGTAAAATTCCGTTTCCTGTTGTACCCGAGGAAATACCTACTTCTTCGTGGACCTTAGGTGCGTTATCGACGAACAACGGTCGGCGATCGGCTTCCGACTTCGCGCTCTGGAAAGCCTCCAAGCCAGGCGAGCCTTCGTGGCCCTCTCCGTGGGGGCCTGGGCGCCCAGGGTGGCACATCGAGTGCTCTGTCATGGCCAGCGCGATTTTTGGAAACAATATGGATATCCACTCGGGGGGTATTGACCTTGCGTTCCCGCATCACGACAACGAGATGGCCCAGTCCGAGGTAAGAACGCGTTTCCGCGGCTCGTAGGCTGTGATGCTATTTTACTGTTTTAGGCCTTCCACAATTGCGGCTCCTGGGTCAACTATTTCATTCACACTGGGCATCTCCACATCGAGGGGCTTAAGATGAGTAAATCTTTGAAGAATTTCATAACCATCGACGTGAGTGTGTTCAGATCCATCGCGTGTGTTTTTAAAACCTTCTTTCACCGGACAAATAGGAAATTTTGCAGAGATTCACGGCGCGACAGCTGCGACTTGCATTCCTATCCCAGATGTGGAGCGCGAAGGTAGACTTCTCTGAGTCTTTGATGTCCGGCGAAGTGAAGACGATAGAAACCAACCTAAACGTGAGCGATTACGCCCTCGGCTCCCTAGATCGCTCGGAATGCGCTAATGATGCTGCCACAGAACTTCTTTACAAGAGTGAGGGCACTGGTCAGCCAATCCAGAGCGGCTAAGGATCGTTCGGATGGACAGCATCACTATGAGAGCGCTGAACGCGAGCTTACCGATGTGTAAATCCCCACGTTTCGAGTTTATAGCCGCGCACTAACTTTTTTTCTAGTTTATACGAAAGCCAATCTGCCTTCCGCGCAGCACTCTGCGATTCGTTCAATACACCAGAGGCGCTCAAAATTATCCGAGATCTAGTGTCACGCACGAACATATACATCAATTCTCACGGCAAGGACCTGAACGTGAGCGTAATAGAGCATGTGGCGAGGTGGGTTGGACAGATGTTGCGCATGTTTGGACTTGGGGAAGGGGAGAAGTCGGAGCTCGGCTGGGGCCAGGAGGGCGAACAGGGCGAACAGGGCACAAACGTCAGTATCGCCTATCTCATTTTTGGCTTTCTCTCACGGCCTGATCAACAGCGAGAGGAAGTCCTAATGCCCTACCTTCGCACGCTGTCTTCTTTCCGAGATGGCGTCCGGCGACTCGCTATTGCGAAGGGTGACAATTCACTTAAGGATATATTGGCGCTCTGTGATAGACTGCGAGATGTGGACCTGGTACCGCTGGGCGTCGCTCTCGATGATCTCGAAGGTAGGCCTCGGCTCATCTTTGCCTTTTCTTGATGTCTAATGTCACCTGGTGCAGACGGGGGAGCCCTTGTCAAGCTTGTCGCTCCAGCGGAGCTACTCAAAGCGCGTGAGGAAAAACGGCTCAAGGCAGAGGCTCAAGCGGCCAAGAAAGCCGCGATGGTTGAAGCCGACCGTCAGAAGCGTCTGGCAAAGATTGAGAGGGGCCGTGTACCTCCTGCGGAACTCTTCAAACCACCCAACGTACCCGAAAGCACTTATGGTAGCTGGAATGACGACGGCATACCCTTGACTGACGGCGAGGGAAAGGAGCTCAGCAAAAATCAACGGAAGAATGTGCAGAAGGACTGGACCGCGCAGAAGAAGTTGCACGACGACTTCCTGGCGTGGCAGGAGGGGCACAGACAATAGATGTACAATACCGCCTCATCCCGACATCATAATCGCAGCTATTCATACATATCACAATCTGTCCGATTGTTACCAATCACAAGCATCGACAACTAGTTTCGCAATTTTCTCCAGACCCACTTGATCGTAGTTGTCAAAGCCAGAGAGTGCTAGGCAGTCAAGATCTAAAACCCCGAGAATCACCTCTTTGCCATCCTCAGTCAGGGTCAGCGGACAGACAACCTCGCTCTTGGTCTCCCCGTCACATGCGATGTGCCCGGGATAAGAGTGGACGTTTTCAACGAGAATGGTTCTCCGCTGGAGATATGCATCCGCACACACGCCGCGGGATTTCCCTGGTTTGACATTGATGTACTGACACGCCGGTTTCCCGCAGAATGGTCCCAGCAGAATGGTACTGGTTGCATCTGTTGCGTCCGAGCGTGGGCTCGCAGATTTCCCGAGGAAACGAGGGACCGGAAAGAGGGGAGGGATAAGATAGAAACCTGGGAGACAGGCGTTAGAATCGGGCACATCTGATAGAAAGTGCATCTTTGATGGATGAGCACGTTCAAAACGAGATATCTTTCGGATGACAGCGTTTTTGGGACGCTCTGGGAAAGGCCGCAGAGGAATACTGCTCGTGTGCACGCGAAAGTGCAATATGACTTACCACACCAATTCACAGCGCGCTCACCGTCACCAAAATGGACTGAGAACGCCAGCAAGCTGCTGTATATCAAGGACGAGGCATTGGATAGATTAGTGACCTGTCGGTAAGTAATACAATAAGTGATCGATCTCAAACAAATGCCAAACAAAATCCTACCCAGTTTCGTTGTCCCGTTAGCAATGCTTGCAACTGGCTGTGTACATGATCCCAAAACTCAGTCTTTGATGTGATTGTGGAGGGCACAAGTGAAGAATCGGCATGAGGCATGGTCCTCCGTCACGATCGATATACAAGTCGGGATGTGCTTGGATAAGATACATGTAACGGAGTTAGCCGAGTGCATTGAGCCCTCGCCATTCACGCCCTCGGTGACCATCTGGTTCACCCACACAATGGCACCTTACCTCGAATCCGTGAAGGTACATTAACCTCAATTATATCACGGTTCTCGCCTCTCACGGTAGAAAAAGTCATTTGCAGATGTCACTGTCACCGACGCTGGCGTCGACACGCTGGAGTTTCTCGAGGCTGCGACTGGTCTCGTAGGCCTGTTCGGTAAGTCATCAGTCACAGTTTCTATGTTCGTCACCCACATTTTTATCCCAGATCTTCTTGGATCCCCAGCTTTCATAGTCGTACAGAAGGATATCAAGGGCAATATCACAGTATGCGCCACTTATTTCGGTTGCCAACGTTGATCTTCATCTCACATCGCAGAAAGTCCGTGCCCGGTATGACGCTGCTCCAGACAAGTCGGCCACGCTCGAGCAGCTGGTAGAAAATGAGAAGGGCGAGAAGAAGCGAACTGCGACGGAAGGGCTCATGTGGCTCATCCGCGGGTTATCATTCACTTGCAAAGCGCTCCAGAACGCTCAGGCGAACCCGAAGGAGGAGAAACTCTCCCTCGCGTTTACCAAAGGATACGAAGACAGTCTCAAGACCTTCCATGGTTTCATGGTGAAACAAGTGTTTGCGGTACGCGCTCCGCGTGGACATCTGAAGTCGGCCTGGACTGACTGAGGCTTTGATCAGATCGCGATGACGTCTTGTCCGTACCGCACAGACTTCTTCACCAAGCTGGCCAACGATCCGAACGGCGGACCATCCGTTCCAGACGACAAGCTTACCAAAGACCTCGACAAATGGCTGGCCGGGCTGGAAAACATCGTGCAAAGGATCGAAACTTTCTATGCGAAAGGAAAGCACGGGGAAGGCTTTTAATGTATACCAGTCTCTCGCTGTATCGCACGCTATGACATCTGAAAGGCACAATTGTACACCACCCCCACAAGTAATCTGACCTTGGGTCAGACTGGTTGGGACCCATCGGATGTGATCGCAACTGACCTGGCGGGCCCCTACATATACCCCGGTCACCCACGCCATCCTCGGTGGCGAAGTCCTGTCGCGCGTCAGCATCCCCGCGTCTACGCCATCTTCTCGAAGTTCGCGCAGCCTGTTCACCCTCCGTCGAGCAATATCTGAAGGTGAGTAGATCGCTGATCTATATACCATTGCATTGTCCGTTCAATAAAATATTACCACGGTCCAGGACAGCAAGGTGGAAAGTCTGCGACTCCCGTTACCGGTAAGTTGTCAACGGTTCTTGCATGAACATCTCTCCATAGCGCTGCGTAATCGACGGTGGGATCTGGTTCGAAAAGTCTTCCCTTTGCATATGCTTGAGAGAGAGATCGAGACCTGGGGGCTTAACATCTCTGCTGCACGCGGCCCTCAGGGTCTTCAATGATACTCGTAGATTGAACGGATACCTACCAGGGAAGACATTGCAACGAGCATCAAGATTTAGGGTATTGGCTCGCAGATTCCAGTGCCACTCAAGCGAATCGAGCTGATGGCGAATGGGCGGTGGGACCAAAGTTGGGTTTGTTTTGGGGTCATATACTAAATCTGCGTTTTGCCAGTGCTTTCGGGACAAAAGTTGGTAGTATTCGATGCCGTGGGTCGGAGAACAATTCTCGACGAGACAGCGACCTTCGTCGGAGTCAACCGCTTGAACACATTCCTTGGTAGACGGACGGACGTAATCTACAATGCGTGACCCCAGCGTATTGTCAATGTCCATAGCGAAATGTAATGGGTGAGATAGAGAATGTAATCCGGAACGGGCGCTGTAGTTGTCCGCCTAGTGCAATCGGACTTTGAAAACCCCCACTGGAGTCTGGGGGTGAGTGGTCCGTCATATTTTTTTGGCGTCCACTCGACACTTCAAAGCCTCGAAGGTCTTGAAGGCTGAGACACATTGCATCCAACCGTGCCGCCGCCGTCTGTATTCGATCTCCCGCTTTCATCATTTCTATTTCTGGCGCCCATCTCCGTCACCCAAATATGTCTGACCCTTGGAACCCAGAATGTTGGGTGCCTCCGTCCCTTAATCGTGTTTCGCTCAGCAGTCTCAATACCCCTCGATGGCATCGGCGCACGGGAAAGCCGAACCTGGTCGTATTGACTTGTATATCGAGATTGGGCTGGCGAGCAAGTACCAGACGGAGGAACCGTTCGAGCGGTTTTACCCCCGCCACCTTCCGAGGGCTTCGCGGAGGTTAAGAAATATGGTGGACAGGGAGAGCGAGAGTGTGGATGAGTGGGACTGGCAGCGTCACCTCGGAGCTGATGGGCCGTGACTTGGGCCGCCTGAAAGCACCTCGCCTCCTCTGTGATTAGAGGTGTTACTGCTTGGGTTGCGAAGGAGCCTGAATGGAAGGGGGAGCTCGAGACGGCAGGATTTTTCCGCGTGAGGAGCCATGCCAACGACGGTGTCGACGCCGTGATTCTGACTCTTGGTAATAGGTCTTGACTGCACTGCTGGGCTTTCGACTCGGAGTCTCTGCTCGCTGGCACGTCACGTGACCTTCAACTTCCAGCGACCTCCAGGTCAATGACAGTTCCAAGCCCCCACCTCGAACATGCGCCCTCCATGGCTAGTGACTTGGCTGGTCTGTTCACGAGAACCAACGACAGCGTTTACATCTCAAAACCCGAGCTATTTCAACTTAAAATGGGGGATATCGATGTGCGTCACCCCGTGGTAGATCCCTTGCTCTGATGAAGAACCTGCTGCAGTCAATAATGGAGAAATGAGAGCCTATCAGCTACAAGGGTTGGACTGGATGGTGTCCCTGTACCACAACGGTTTGAACGGCATATGAGCCGACGAGATGGTGTGCAACCCCATGAAAACACTGTCCGTATACCTCAAACGCGACGCGGGGCCCGAGTAAAACATTGCAAACCATCTTCTTCCTCTCATATCTCAAACACTGTCGCGAGATATCCGGTCCACACCTGATCGTAGTACCAAAATGAGTACTCTAGAACTGTCTCTGCGCGATGTCAAGGTCGTCATCCTAACCGGGATTAAAGAAGAACGCGCCGAAATAATGGCAAGCTGGCTCATCCCAAAAGAATTTGACGTCTACACGAGATCTGTCTCATCGAAAAATCCGCGCTTAAGAAATTTCATTCGAGTATATCGTCATTGACGAGGTGCATTATCAAGAATGTCGATTCATTCCTCGCGCGGATCGTACGGGAGTTCATGTCTTGCGGTCAGCTCCTCATCACAGCGACCCCACTGCAGAACAACTTGAAGGAGCTGTTCGCTCTTTTGCACTTTATTTGTCCTGAGATCTTCTTGGATTACGCGGATCTGGATTCGTTCTTGCATAAAGGGGACGATAAAGCAAATAGCGAAGAGGATAAGAGCATGAAGGCTGTTGAAGCTTAGCCTAAAATCCACCTGTCAAGGCGGACGTGGAGAAGAATCTTCTGCCCAGTAGGTGTTCACGTTTATCGTCTCGCTCTGATGGCTGCTGATTCTTTCTGCATAAAAGCATATTAACATCTACGTTGGGCTCACGGAAACGCGGCGCAAGTGATACCGATGTGTCCTCGAGAAGGACATCGACGCTGTCAACGGTGGGTGCTACTCTTACTTTCTCGCTTTGAATGTGTTCACGATCTGGCGATAGGACTGACCAGAAAGGAGGGCAAGACGCGCCTGATGAACATGGTCGTGCAGGTGCGTTCTCCATTATCGACGCCAATATATCTCCTGACACGGAGTGAAGCTACGAAAGTCACATGTTATCCATACCTTTTTCGACGGAGCAGTAAGTCACGTTTCTCCATTACCGCTAACATCTAGATCATCCACAACTCCCAACAGGAGCCGGGCCCGCCGCACACCACCGACGGGCATTTTATCGAGAACTCTGGGAAGATGTTGATCCTCAACAAGCTCCCCCAGTCCATGAAAGCCAAAGACTCCTGTTTCCTGATCTTCAGCCAAATGAGTCGCGTCACTCGCGTGCTTGACATCATTGAAGACTACTGCCTTTTCCGGATCTTCAGTACGCCCACCCTTTTTCAGTTCTTCTCGACATTAACGTACCGACAGAGTACTGCATCGACGGAAGCACGGCTTGTGACAACCGTATCGTAGCTATCGACGAGTACAACAAGCCCGATAGCGAGAGGTTCATCTTCCTGTTGACTACTCGCACCTTAGGCCTGGGCATCAGCTTGACCACTGCGGACCTCGTTATCTTGTATGCTAGCAATTGGTAGGGCTTCGGTGCGCGTCTCGTATGCGAGTACTCACTGACTTCGTCGATCAGGAACCCTCTAGCTGATCTCCAACTTCAAGCCACGGGCTGCGCACACCGTATCGGTCAGGCGGAGCAGGTGTACGTATTCCGGTTCATCACGGGATGTCAAGGAGCGTATGCTGGAGCTCGGGGCGCAGAAGCCGCGTCTGGATCAATTGGTCATTCAACAAGGCCGGCAGCAGACTTCGAAAGGTGCGTCTTGCATCAAATTAGTGTAAGTTTAACGGAGTACTGAATTTGCGCCATATAGTTGCAAGCAAGGACGAGTTATTGGAGATGATCACGGCAGACACTGAGAACATCATTAACTCTCCCGGTGACGAGTGAGCGTTTTGTGAGATCTTCGGTAGTACTTGTCATTGATGTAGTTGTATCCAGCGTGGCGAAGAGCGGACACTGAAGCTCAGGAGCAAGTACGGAGGCCTCAATCTCGAAGATCTCAGCAACTTCGTGACGGACAGTTCTATCTGTCATTATCGAAACGCGAGCGGAAGACGAATTATTCTGAGAATAATTACTTCAAAGTGCGTTCCGCGCTGGACCATCCAAGACTGAGAAGGCGCCCAAGGTTCCTCGTGCGCTCAAACAGATCCAAATGTAAGTATTTGATACTCCCCGCTATGGTTGTCTTCTAACCTTCATTTGTCGCAGACAGGACTTCCAGTTTTTCGATCTGCGCTCGCCCAGCCACAGGAGCGAGAATTGCCTGTACATAAGGTTCATCTCTTACTGTCTTTCCTCAAACCTGGCTAACGTGATTCGACAGAGGTTGAATGATATTGCCGCCACCGTACGAGAATATCAAGACCCGGAAGGCACGCCAGAGAAACTCGAAGCCGAGCGTGCCCCAGCCCAGGACTTCCACGGCTGGAGCCGACGAGACTTCCAGCAGTTTGTTCATGCATTGGAGAGTTGTGGATGGTCAGCACTCCCTCTCCGCTCGCCCTAAAACACCGGACTAACGCGTCACGAATGCAGGATGGATGACTATGATCTCTTGGCGTCGGAAATACAAGGTAAGGACGGCAAGCGGGTGAAGAAGTATTACTTGTACTTCAAGAAGCGTTGGAAGGAACTGTCCGGTGCCTCGTATTGTGGCTCGTATCGCCGAAGGCGAAGCCAAGCGTAACAAACGCTCCAACCTCGAATCGCTTTTATCCAAGAAAACCACCGTCCGCTACCCCATGCAAGAGCTCGAACTCAACTACTCAACTACGCAAGGCAAGGTCTAAGCGAAGAAGACCGATACCTCCTCTGCTGGCTGAACCACTACAGGAGGCGCACGGACAACATAACGTAGATGCATGCGATCCCCTGACTTCTTCGTTTCAAGCACGCCTCGTGCGCTCACCGCACTTGTACATCACGCACTGTAGAATCGACACCTTTCTGTTATCATATTTGCTCAACATGAAACTCATGTCGCATTCCCGCAGCAGGTTGTTTGTTTCCAGCGCAGTGATGACTACTAACCAGCTGTTCCGCTGCACAATCCTCAAGGGATGCGACGTTAAATTGGCGATCGAGGCCCTTGACTTATCAGTGTGGCAAGATCGATGGTCAAAGAAGTTTCTACCGGTGCGCTTGCCACGAGCGTAAGAAACGTGATTCAGCGCAAACGGGATGGGTAGCTTGAGAGCTCCGTCCGAGTGGGTGACATCGCAGTTTAGCAGAGCAGCCTACGTTGAAGATATATACGAGGGGGCTACCATGTACATCGGTACATCTATTGCTGCAATATGCACGAAAGTCCCAAGTCGAGCCCAATCCAAACTTGTGGGTGGAAGATCACCGAACGTCACCGTCGTGAGGAGCATTAAAACTCACCCTTAATATCGAATGCAGCACAATTCGAGTATCAGACGACATCAAGCCCCAATGTGGATGAACACGATCCTCTGCTCGAGAGGGACTGCCCTCTTGTTCACCGTCTGCATGGCTTTGTGCAGTGACGCTGCCGCCTTCGTGTAGTCCATCCCGTGCTCGAACATAGTCTTGTAGAACACCGAGACCATGTGGTGAGCGATCTCATCATCGACAGCCCACATTGTTCCGATAACACTCTTGAACCCGGAAAACTGCATCCCTGCGGCTAGATGAATGACCTCGTCCGGTGTTTTCTTGTCCCCGACCGCAGTGTGACACGCAGAGAGAAACGCGAACTCTGGGTGAGAAATATCGGCGCGAATGATGTCGAGGAGGGAGAGGGGTTTGTCGTGCATGAGAAAGCACGAGTCAAACGCCTGGACAGGGTTTTGTCGACCGTGACAAGCAATGTGGACCCAGGAATGCTCGTGGAGAGTGTTGAGCGCTGCGCGGTTCGTCGCCTCAGTATTGGATAGTCGGTTGGAAGGCACGGATGGAGGCAGCAGTCCTAACACGAGATCGAGTTCTGCATTGACAGAGCGAAGTTCGCCCTCTTCACTTCCGCCGCTTGGTGTTGGTTGGCCTATCGCAGCGAAATTTGGTACAGCTGGAGAAGCCGCTTTGTTTCTCCTCGTCCTGATGAGAGCCGATAGTGTTGGAGTGTAGGATATGATGTATAGATCCGATAAACCCCGTTCGCCCTTGCGGTATGGACCAGCTGCGTGGAGCGGCAAAGATGTAAACTTGGAAGTGGGACACAACCACATTCGCGAGCCTGACGCAACTTGAATGTTCTCCACATCAGGAAAATCACAGATGTCTTAATTGGGTCTTACCGGCACTTGGCTCGGAGAAGTCCGCCAAGCACCATTACAGCCCTTTGCAGATCGATGTGGCGGTCATTTTTTTTCAGCACAATGGAGTCTGATTTCACAACATGGCAGCAGGGTGGCGCAGCCTCAGTTTATCGAATGATTTCAGACTCATTTCCCCGAACCCCAAATCCGGGTTCGGCATGCGTGGTCAGCCACTGTACTGAAACTGAAAACTTGAAGCCCCGCCTGCGCGCGGAAAATCTCAACCGCTACATCGATCTGCAAAGGGCTGTAAGCCGGTGTGTTTTTCGCGAAGTCCCGAATTCACGTGACGTCGACTTCAACCGAAATTGTTGAACAACTTAGCTGTCCTTTGCACAACTTCAAGTCGCTCTTTCAGATAAAAAGCGCAAGCCAACAATCAAATGCAGTAAGCTGAATCTAAATAAGAGAGTACTAAGATTGCCCCAAGGCGCTTGTGCAGCACAAGAAACTAACAAAAAAGCGTAGAGAAGACATGGGTAAGCAGAAGTGAAGGATACATTGAAGTACATCAGACGGCCAGAGAATGCATAAA